>BMAO01021863.1:0-174456 GCA_019973975.1 Trichonephila clavata
GTCTCTTTTTTCAAGCAGTATAAAGATGAATAATAAATAAATTCTGGGATCGTTTCAAATTTTTTCATAATTATAAATAGTTATTTTCCATATTCATAATTTGATTGATTTCTTATATTTATAAAAACAAATAAGTAGTGTTTATTTATGCAGTTATAATTCACTGCTCAGCAAAAAAGAAAAAGTGAAAAAAATGTTAAATTTAGTTGACTTCAAGGATTACTTCACTTGATTTTGAAATTCTAAAAATCTAAAAAAATTGATTTATGAAAAAACTTTTAAGCAATGAAGAATTAATTTGTGACTCGTTTTTGTGGCTATGAGTTTTGGTCGCATCTTATTTTAGTGCACTACATAGTGTTGGTTAATTATTGTCGTCGAACTGAACGATCCAAGCTGTCCACTTTTTTTAAAACTGGAAACCCTATTAGCATTATTTTGGCGTTATTTTAAAATTCGTTGCCAAACATTGTATGAAAATAGGATTTTATAATGGTTATGTTGCTTAAATATTTATGATTTTCAGTTAACAAATGAAATTTAATTTCCTATCTATTATACTTAATATTTTTGAAACCGAAATTTTATTGTTTTTTAATGGGATGGAAATTGGCTACTAAACCTTTGCAGACACGGCAAGTCCTCAAATTAATTAACATTTAATGGTGGTCCTCGCTACCAAATTTTACGTTTGAATTAATTTTAATTCAAGCTCTCTTCGGATGCCAAATATTGCCCTGATTTAATTTTGTCGATGTACCAGAACCAATTTATACTCAAGAGATCTTATAAATGCCACATAATCATATGACGTGCATGTCTACTATTTTCACATCCAGAAAATTCTATCGACATCCATCCGGGATTGAACTTGCAACTCTGGACTTATGAAGTGGGCACGCTGCCTTAAGCCAGGAGGCGCCAACCGCGGCACGCGTGCCACATTGTGGCACGCCGGGAGTCGTAAGTGTGGCACGCGAAGACTTATTGAAAAATTACAAAAATTTTGAAAATATTGCTGAATTATTTGGATTACAATAGAAATTATCATGAAGAGAATATGTAAAAAACAGAAATTTTCAGCGTGAGATTTTAAAGGTTCTAAGTACGATTTCCCCCCTTCAGTATAGCGCCAAATATAAGATCATACTACAAAACTTACTATTCCACAGTATTGTAACGTTCCGGGGAAAATGCTAAGTTTTTAACATATCATATTTCCATTCGAATTTCAGTTTCCCCTTGCAGTGCTGAAACTGATCCTTTGTAGCTATTGACTGTAAGCGGGATGTCAGATAAAAAGGTTTTTCCGAAGGTTTTGACTATTTACGATTTCTTTAATATCAGAAGTAATTCTGCAATATATTAGGAGAGCAGTTGCTGATACGGTAGAAGTAATTCTATCTGCACAAAGTAGCCGCTTTATAAAGCAGAGAGAGTGAGAATTGCATCCATGGATAATCAGAATGCTGAATTCGGAGCCTAGGAAATTTGTAGCGTAACATCAGCAAATTGTTTTCTAGCTGTCAGTCTCAGTTGATTTTAAACTCTGTTCAGGAAGACGTTAAGTCTTTAACCTTTTTTCTAAAATTATTTTTAGATTTCAGCGTTGAGCGTAGTTGTTTAATTTTTTTTATTTTTTATTTTCAATATATTTATGAGTAAACCTTCGACATCAAAAAGGAATTATGAAGAATTATTGCAGCATGTGATTTTAAAATTGTCTGGGAAGAACAATACTTGTTTACACATCAAAATGCTTCCACGCCTCTCTGTTTGATATGTGGAATTTGTATAGCAGTTCCAAAAAAATTTAACTTGGACCATCAGTTCAAACATCTGCATAGTGATTTCAACAGCAAATATCCTGTTGAATCAAATTTGCGAACGGAATTTATCAATAAAAAAAGAAATTTTTTTCCGGCCAGCAATCTTTGTTCCAGAAGAGAAATAACAAAATGGAAACCATGGTGAAGGCTTCTTAAGAACTTTCTTAGTTGTTAGCCCTCAAGAAAAAACCATATTCCGGCGGAGAGGAGATAAAAAAAAGTAGCCTTTTAATTTTTGTCCAAAATGTAGGTGATCTAAATGCCAAAAATATCGTTGATAAAATAGCTTTGTCTAGAAATACCGTTATGTGTCGTACAGATGACATGAGACAGGTGTTGGAACTCAAATTGTCTCTGCACTTGCAAATATTGCAAGATTTTGGAAAATTGCAAATATTTTCATTAACTTTGGATCAAAGCTGTGATATCACAGACAATGCGCAGTTAAGCATCTTTGTGCGTTACACGAACAATAATTTTTATACTGTGGAAGAACCTCTTAATTGCGCTTACTAGTTTTAACTACAGGTGAAGACATTTTTAAGTAACTTAAAAATGTAATTGGTTAACAAAGTAGAATGGACAAAATTAGACAGTTTGCACAGATGGAGGGCCTTGCATGGTTGGCAGAACAAAAGGTTTTGTTGCTTTGCTTGAAAATTATTTCGGAAGAAAAGTTTTAGAATATCATTGTATTATTCATCAAGAAGCTCTTTGTGCCAACGACTTAAACTCGTCTTTCGTTGTTGATCCCGTGGTGCGCTGTATCAACAAAATACGAGCTCGTGCTTTGAATCGACGAAGATTTGGTACGCTCTTCCCCGAAGAAACAGAAGAAAATGGCGAGTTACTCCCTCATTGTAGTGTGCGCTGGCTTTTTAAAAGAAGTTCACTTGCGAGATTTTGGAGTTTGAGCGAATGAGTTTTAGAATATCTGGAAGAAAACTATGAACTGCCCAGTGAATGCTCACTCTTCAGCAGTGAAAATTGGCTGCGGGATTTAGATTTTCTTACCGATATAATGGAACATTTAAACAATTAAAATTTAAGATTACAGGGAAAAAATTGTATTTTCCTACCCTTGTTGGTCATATCTCTTTTGTAAACAAGCTTTTGCTTTTTTTGTCTGGATCTCGGAGAGGAAAAAATTAACTCATTTCCCATTCGTGTAGGAATAATATGCCAAAGTTAGTAATGTTCCAAACTATGATAGATTTAAAAATTTAGTATCCATTTTGCAGGATTCTTTCAGTGCCAGGTTTGAGGATTTTAAAGATGATAAAAAATACTGAACTTTTTACTAATCCTTTTTCGATTTGTCTTCAAGACATTAATTGTTACCCACCTCAGGTACAAATTGAAATTATTGACCTACAGCACCATATTACCCTGAAAAGCATATATAAGGAAATTATTTTAACCGAAAATGATCCGAATTACATAGAATTTTGGAAATTTGTGCCACCAAGCAATATTCCAAATTTACATGATTTAGTGGTCAGATATTGTTGTAGGTTTGGATCAACATGTTTGAGAAAAAATGTTTTCTATTATGAACGTAATTAAATCAAAATATCGCTCAAAATTAACTGATATGCATCTAAAACACCTAATTTTGTTAGCGTTTTCATGAACTAATCCAAATGTAGATAATTTATTAAAAAAACTACAAATCCCAAAGCCACATTAAGAAAGTACTGACTGCTTGATAATCATTTAAAATTAAATGATTCAAGTTCCTTATTTTTATTTTGTACCTAGGCTAACTGATTGATTCTGTAAAAATCAACAAAAGTATAATTCTATTTTATTTTTATACATTTTTTTTACATTTAAATAATTTTTTTTGTGTAAATAACCCATAATAAGCCTATAAGTAAATTTTTCACATTTGATATCTTTAGTTTGGTGGAAAAGTTGGAAGTGGCACACGTAATTTTTTTTTATCAGATTGTGGCACGCTTCCCAAAAAAGGTTGGCCACCTCTGCCTTAAGCCACCATCAAGCCGACGAAATATTTTAAAAATTAGTATTTCTAATCTGGCAACAGCTATTATTGCATTTCGTAAACAAAGTCTGCACGTGTGTTTTGAAATTTAGATTGAGTATATTAATTAATAAAAATGGTTCGGAAGAAGCTTGATAATCGAATACGTGTTTTAATTGAAAATTGTGTGAATCTGCATCATCGGTCTTTGTTCGTTATTGTTGGAGAAAAAGCACGGAATAATGTAAGTATTTTAATTAATAACCATGCCGCCTGTTATGTATTGATATATTAAATAACATTGACTATGTTAAATGTGTTATTATTTAATGACCGAGGTGTATTAGTCTTATGATTGTTTTTAATGAAGCAATTGATGACAACAGCTAATTTTAAGCTATCATTTAATTATATAGATCTTGTTTTAGAGTTCACACCATTATTTATTATTGTAGCAATTACGATTTAACTCCGGAGTCCAACACAGATAGGTGTCATTTTTTACATTGCTAAAATTCAGACCAAATTAAGATTTTATCAAGACCCTTTGTGAAGTAGGACAAATTAATGTTAAATCTGTTTGGCTTCAAAGATCTCTAGTTCATGTAGTGTGTACCTTTTGAAAATGGTGTGGGCCAACTCAGGTGTCATACTCGTCCAATCATTGTGCACCTAACAAAAATACATATTGAATTAGAATAATGTTGCCAAAATTATTTTTAAATATCTTCCTTTACCTGTGTGTATATAGAGAGCCTGATGTACATTAAATCTGTCGAGGCTCACATTGCATGGTGTGGCAGTTTGGAGATTGGGATACCAGCTCAAGCATCATCTTTGTAACTTAATCTAGGTTCAAAGTTACACGATCTATGTCGGGGGGGGGGGTAATAAGAATATGTAAAGTGTCAAATAGGAGGCCCCTTGGTGACTTTAATCGGTTACCAAATTACCTATAGACAAGTTCTACTTTGTGAACAATAACATTGAGCCAAACCAAATGACTTCCAATCCTACTTCCAATGTTATGGTAATCTATGGAAAACATTGAAATTCAGCTGAGTTTTTCAAACTTCTAATGCAAGTTTCTGAAACTTTTTGGACTAAATGGATAGAAGATTATCTGTAGATTTTGGATTTTACATTATGTATTTCAATATCTATTCTAAAATACCTTGTTAATTTTTTCACTCAAAACAAAGGTGATTTTGCCATAACTGGAAGAAGAAAAGGTTACTAATGACTGCAGTGCCCTCATAGTAAGCTTTACGGTAGAACTTGTCCATTTGTAATGATAGGTGTTCTGAGAGCAATGAAGCAAACAAAGAGCCAAAATCATTCTGGCATCCAGGTAAGCATCACCAAATCCATGGGGTCCTCCCTGTTCTACATTTAAGCCAGGCACCCGTGCAAAGTCAGGCCTCAATCCCAAATAATACTTAGCAGCAGTCATGTTTTAGACCCCCTGGAGTCCTGCCCCCCACGGTGCTTTAGTGTACGTTATGCCACTGGCCCATTACCAATAGCCCTTGCATTGCTTTTGAGTACAATGTTAATAAAAATTAAATTTGTGAATGTTAACATGCAGTGAATTTAAAGTTCTTGTACTCAAATTCTTCATTTTAGCAATTTTTAGGTGTAAATGTATTTTAATGGTAACTTACAAACTGAGTGCCTATTTACTATGTTAAAAAGTACTCTTATCAGATGCTGAATGGGAAAAGTGGTGTACATTATTTTACATTGCTCATTATGTTGCCAGCTGCCATTTTGAACAATGTTTAAAATCTGGAAATTACTGTATTTGAAGGTGGCTTAACTCAATATATGGTACAAGATAATCATTGCTTTCACTCAAACTATTATACATCTAAGTTAATTCAAATATATTTTGAATTTAAATTGAGAAGGGTTGCTGTTGTGTATTAGTACTAATAGTGATAGATGAATTAAAAGATTACAGCAGTGAATACAAGTGTATTTTATATCAATTGATGTTTTCAATTTGGGGTCCTAGAAAAGAAATAATCCATATTTTAATTCTTCTTTTTTCTTCTCTATGAGAAGACACACAAATAAAATTTTTAGTTAAAAGTGTAGAACAGAAGCTCTTCTGGTGAGAGTAGTTGGTATTTGTTTGGGCGACTGCAAAACTATCAATATGTATCAATAGTAGTTCATTGATAACAAAATAATAAATTACTAACACAGTACTAGCAATGCAAAGTACAAATTTTAGCATTTTTAAATGACAATATACAAAATTAAGGGAATTTATGTGAAACCTTTTTCCATTAAAAAATAAGATATGTAACATTTCTAAAAAACAAAGACATTTTATTGTAATTCTAATTCTTCAGAGAAAGAATAAACCTTTATATGATCACCAAAAATGATGCAATACTGCTTGTTAAATACTAGTTTTGTATATCTTTTTCCATATGAAACCAGAAACTTAGAATAAAATTGAATCTCAAGGGAATTTTGTAAAAACAATGATATAAATTCAATTTGAAACCCTCATAATTCAAGCTGTGTTTTAAACTGCCTATGATTGTCTAACTGTAGAATTTAAATGTGTGACTGTGAAAATATTTTTCCATTTTTATATCGATAGCATTTGCATGGAATCTTTGTAAGAAATTAATGATGAAGTTAATGAAGAATATCTGAGAGAAAGTACTAGGTCACTAGAAAAAACTAGACAGCTATCAATCATGCCTGTTTAAAATATTTTCTAGCTGTACAGACTTTTAAATTTGAATATCAATAAATGTTTGTTTGTGTTGAGAATTCCAACTCCAAATTATGGCTTTTAAGTAAAAACATTCAGCAATGCTCCATCAAGCTGTGTTATATGTTGAGAGTCAGAGCATTTCTGCAATGGAAACCATAAAGCAAATAAATCAACTTATGGTCTTGATCTTTAAACAAAGTAGCTACTTAATTTTCTTTTTTTGCTTATACATAATTTAATGGCAATATGAAGATGAAAATCTGAACTACTGTAAAATAAGCATGTAATGCTTAGAACAGTGGATTTTGTCCCATGAAATATTAAAAGTACCTTTGTAGTAAGAAAATAAAAATATAATGGATGCATAATTGACTGATTAGAAAATTTGTCATATGCTACAAATTTGTTCAGGAATCTGAATATAGATGTTAAAATTTGACTGTTCACACAAAATACAAAAAGTTTCTTCTTTTAACTTGTCAAAACTGCAGCTCACTACAAAACTTCAATCAAAAATTCAATAATATTCCAGAAAAGTATTTTTGTCATTAGCAACATGCAAACTATAAACTCTATAAACACAAACAATAATGACTGGATCTTGAATATATTTACATGCTATAAATCTAGACTCAATTTAAAAATTTTATATTCACTGATTCTTCATGAAAAAGAGATTAATTTGATAATCTTTCATTTAAATACCTGTTAAATGTTGCAATTGTTTTGTTTATTTACCTAGATTCCTATTCTACATGAAATACTGTCAAAAGCAGAGGTTAGAGCAAGGCCTTCTGTACTGTGGTGTTACAAAAAAGATTTGGGATTTTCATCGTATGTTATTTTATTTTTTTCTTCCTAATCTATATCTGTACATTTTCAATTTTTACAATAATTATGACATCAACATTAAAAAAAGTGTGCTACCTTTAATAATAAATTATTTATTTCAGGAATAAGAGAAAACAAAAAAGATTGAAGAAAGCTCAAGTTACTGCAAATAAACATGATTTGGATGAATTTGATTCTATTGAGTATTTTGTTTCATCAACAAATATAAGATATTGTTATTACAGGTGAGACTTATTTAATTTTTCTAAACTTTAATGGTAGAGCTTAATGCATGAACAAGTTGTAGACAATTATAATGATGCTATGACAAGCTCTTATAATGATGATTGAAATGATTTCTACGTAAAGTTTGTAACTTGTAACAGTAACTTATTTTAAGGATAAGATAATTATAATTAAGGATAACTTCTCATTTTTACGTTTTGGCATTAATTATTTTTAAAATTGTTTCTCATGCTGTAATTGTGAACATGTAAAGTACTTGACCAATATGTTAGTAGTTCTGAAAAATAATGTCCTTTTTTTGCATTAAATTTTAAAAAATCAGTTTTTATTTTTAACTAGCCGCTATCCACCCACTTCGCTGGGTATTTCATGACATTATATAAATATATACTGCTTATATATTTATAAATTATTGATATCTTAGCATTAAGAATTAGATTGTATTAAAAAATATTCTTATTATAATTCTTGATTTAAAAAGGACAGAACTTCCAAACAATAATTTTTGAAATTGAAGCAGGATTATCTTGTACTCTCTATTAACCCCGTCCCAAGTGGATTTCCACAAAATTAATTTTTAGTAAATCTCTACTCAATAAAATAAACATGCTTGCCAAATTTCAAGTGTAAATCTAATAGATCGAAAATTCAATTTTTTTTATCAATAAGCTCCAGTAACCACCTTTGAGAGTCAATTTCTAAAAGACCCTTTCAACAACGGAGACATACCAAATTTTCTTACTGTAGGTCTAGTAGTTTGAAAATGGGTATCATTTTTTTTTATCAACATGCCACAAATATTCCCTCTCACCCATAGGAGCCAATTTCCGTAAAATCCTTTCTTTGTGAATTTCCATTCAGCAAAAGTAACATGCATACTTAATTTCATTACGGTAAGTAGTAGTTTGGTAACGAAATTTTTTTTATAAATAAGTACCAGCAACTCTCACCCTCTTATCGGAGTCAGTTTCTGTAAAATCCTTTATTAGCGGATCTGTACTTAAAAAACAAACAAAAAAAGAACATGCCAAAGAAATTTCCAAGTCTGTATGTCTAAAAGTTCAAAAACAGTAATATTTATCTCTAACGCCCCTTAAGTCCTCGCAGTGACCTTTCGGGTTGATTTTCAAAACAATTTTTGTATCAGATCTCTACTCCATGAAAGGAATGGTCCTACCAAATTTCTAGTATTAAGGTCTAATAGTTCAAAAACGGGAATATTTATATATATAATGCCCTTAAAGCCCTCACAATACCCCTCGGGGTTCAATTTTTGTAAAGCTCCTTGTGTAGCGAATCTTAACTTTATAAATAGAACATGCCTACCAAATTTCAAGTTAGTAGGTTCAATAGTTCAAAAACAAGAATATTTATAACACCGCTTCAGCCCCTGCAACTACCCTTAGGATTCATTTTTTGCCTAACCCCCCTTTTGCAGTGGACCCCTAATCCTTGAAAGGAACAGGCCCACCAATAGTCTTGAGGTATTAGCATATTAGATCATAATTTTTTTAATACTATGCTGCATTTACTTCTGTAGAAAATAGGGCCTAAATTGTAATTATTTTTCTCTGCAAATTAAGAGAGAAATAAAGCAAAATAATTTTTAAAGTGTGATCATGGTCTTTGTGTTTGCATACATATGAAAAGGGTGCAACCTATAATAAAGGTAATTGTTTTTGAGCATGTGCTAACAAAATTATTGCATTTGAACAGATAAGTAAGAATGGTTACCCATTATTTTGGCTGCATATCATGGCATTTGACGACATTTTCCAAATTGATGAAATTGGTTGAGAGTATAACACATAAATACCATTCTCTCCCCCCCCCACCTGCTTGAAACAGAAGGTTTCTATCATTCAGAAAATAATTATAAAAAATATCATTCATAAATATGATACGTGAATTATTGGTTTTTAATATCAAAATATCTGCATACAGTGAAACACATTCAATAATGGGTCAGACTTTTGGAATGGCTATTCTACAAGATTTTGAAGCTCTTACTCCTAACTTGCTGGCTAGAACTGTTGAGACTGTAGAAGGCGGTGGAGTAATTCTCATCTTGCTGCAAACTATAACATCAGTAAAACAACTTTACACAATGGCTATGGTAAGTAAAATTTCTCTTTTTGTGTGTTTTAAGTGAATAGTTTCTTCTATTTCCTCAAAATTGATTAATATTGTAAAAGTCTCTTAAAAAATAAAAACTTAATGTTTTTCCTTTATTTTTTAATCATTTTGTTATTGCTTGTTGTGTTTGTTTTAGAAAGAGTAGTCCACATTTTGACTACTTACAGGATCTGAACTAATACTTTGCTTTCCTTTTTTTTGTTTATTTTTTTAATTATTTTACTTATTAATGTATTTATATTTTTTCAATTGAAACTTAACAGTAATTTTTCCATTTGGTTGAAGTGGCCATTGTAACCAAGGGGTATGGCAATGAACTTTTGGCTGAGATTTTTGCTAATGAATTGGGGATTTGAATCCTGATGTCATATTGCCTTTATGTATATCATAATCACCAACTCGTGGCCTGCATCATTTCTGTCAAGTCACGAGTTCAAATCCTAGTACCACTGAAGACATGCAATGTAGAGAGGGTTATGCAGATTAAATTTGTCAAAACTAAAAAATATTTTGGCAGGGTGTAGCGGTTTAGAGTCGGGCCAGTTCAAGCGTCATCATCGTTTGACTTTGTCTCAAAATTACGAGGTTCATTGCTAATAATTCTTGTGTAGTTTTGAAATGCAATGTTTGTAAACATTTAATCCATTTGGTTGAAATGTATATCCTTGTGTCCTCTTATTATTTTTCATTGTTGAAAAGGCAATGAAGGATTAGATTCAAACTTTGAATTACGATTAGATATTGTTTTGCAAGTTTTCTTTCTAGAACCAATTCTCCTAAAAGTATTTTTGCCTCAGATATTTATTTGACTTTTAAAAAAATGGATATATCTACTGTTAAAACATTTATTAATTTGTGTGATAATATATATTTATAATTATTATACATATTTTTTTCTCGTTTCTTAGGATGTTCATGCTCGTTATCGAACAGAAGCATACCAACATGTTGTCTGTAGGTTTAACGAACGCTTCATACTGTCTTTGACAAAATGTTCAAATTGTTTGTTTCTAGATGATAAGCTGAATATTTTGCCTATCCACTCCAGCTCTTTGAACTTGAAACCAGTTCCTGCTAAATCTATGGTAACCTATTCTTAATTCTTATATTAAGAAACATTGTACTCTTTTGGGCATTTTTAAAATAGTTATTACTGTCTATTGAATGTTGCATTATATTTGTTATAAAAAAAAATTTATAGAAAATAACATATTGGAATATTTAGGATATGTAATTGGCTCTTTTGATTTTAATGTTTTTAATTTTTAAAAAGTATATTTTTATGCTATGGTGAATGCTTATTGGAGATTTTCATTTTCATTTGGAAAAAGTAGATCCATAAAAGACAAAAGCTAATCTCTGATATTTAACTTTTAAATTTGTGATACCTTGCTAAAACTATTGTCCATAATTTAAAAAAAAAATTATGTAAGAATATACATAACTTTCATGTTTAAAGAGAATAAGTCAGTAAGTGTTATCATTAAAGCTGTTGCTTAGTATGTAAATACTTTTTGTTATAATTTTTCCAGTAGCTAATTTTGCTAAAATTTGATTTCTGTAGAGTAGTCCCAAAACTGTTGAGGAACAAAAACTTCTTGATTGGAAAGCATCCCTAGATGGTACTCAACCAATGCATGTTCTTGTAAAGAAATGCAAAACATTAGACCAAGCTGAAGCTGTTATGAAGTTTATTGAATCTTTATCTGAAAAGACTCTCCGTAGCACTGTTACTTTAACCTCTGGCAGAGGACGAGGAAAGTCAGCTGCTTTAGGGCTAGCTGTCGCTGCTGCAATTGCTTTTAAATATCCGAACATTGCTGTTACTTCACCTCATCCAGAAAATTTAAGAACTTTCTTCACATTCTTGATAGAAGGATTAGATGCCCTTGGTTATGAGGTGTAGTAATTTTTTGTATCTATTTATAAATATTTTTTAATAATATTTCATAATTTTTGTTAATATTATTTATATTAAAATTATTGCATGTTTTAAATTTATTTTTTACTCAGCTCTTATAAAGTAATTATTTTATTTAGATTTATATGTAATTCTGGTTTAGTTTTATGATAATTGTATATCATGTCTTTCTGAAATTTATTTTCAGTATTTGAAACTTATTTTGTATGAAAAAATGTTTTTTTATACATTTAAATGCTTACAATAAATTAAAAATTGAAAAGAGACAAAGTTTTCTGAGCTTCATTCTTTTAATTTTCATATTTTATTTAATTCTTATTTATGAAGCAAATGACTTTACTCTTAATTAATGTTTTTAATTTAAAAAAAGATATGTGGATAAACTTTATAGAGCTATTTTTCTGTTTTCAGAAAGCTACAGATTTTGAAGAAGTAAGGTCATCCGTTCCTGAGCATAATAAAGCTATCATACAAATTAATGTTACGAGTAAATTTAGGCAGAGAGTTCGATATATTCAACCAAATACTACAAAATTAGATAATTTAGAATTATTGGTCATAGATGAAGCTGCTGCAATACCTCTTCCATATGTAAAGGCACTAATGGGGCCATATTTAATATTTTTGGCATCTACTATCAATGGGTAAGAACATAAAAATATTTGGTTTTATCAATTTCAAAGTTCAGTTTTGAATATATCTTTTTATTAGTCGATAAATTAGAATAATTAAATGTAATAAATATTTTATACATTTATTTTTAATATTTTATAAAGTTGACATCTCGCCTTTTTTAAAACAAAAATCAATCCTTTTTGCATAATGTATGTCTTTGGTTTACTTTTAAGGGTAAGATTTACATCTGTGTAGTACTTAAATTTATATCCTTATTTAACCCTTTAAGCGGTCAATTATTTTACCAGAAATGCTTCCAAAAAAGGCATATTTTTTTATTGCATATAATTAAGTACCATACTTAATAGAATAAGAATATTAAGAATTTTTTAATTTTTTTTTCACTTTTAATGCTTTTACAACATTTTTTATTCGTGATTTTGTGGGTCAAATGCTGCATTATCAGAAAAATGCAAGTAGCGTTGCAAAAGGCAAAATCGGCAATGAGACATTATTTTAGAGAAAAAAGGTGTATTAGTTGAATATCTTTTGCTCCAATAATGATCGATTCCAGGTTTCTTCACAATTCCTTGAAGTATATTGAGAGCGAAAAATACATGCAACTCTTCCACAGTAGTTTCTACCCAAAATTTACTCTTTGAGAAATGTCTTGCAACACTGGATTGGATGCACTGTTTAGCATATTTTTTTGTCTCTTCCACAATTTTACTCATGAGTGAAAAATCAATGAATGTATCATAAAATTGTAGAACATCAGAAGTATCGTCAAATTGTACGTGCACAGAGGGAATACCAGAAAATTTAAATCGAGGACACGGAACAGGTGGATTTTTCACATCAACCTCGGTAAAAATTCTTGCAGAACTCAAATCTTCATCAGAGCTGAGCTCACTGCACGAGTCATCTGAGGAATAATCCAAATAATTAGAAGAAATATCTGTATCTGTATCAGAATGCAGTTCATCATCTAACAAGAAAGAATTTTCGTCGTCTATTCCATCCATAATTTCCATAAGATTCACAAGCACGGCATACAGTAGAACAAAAATTTCAAAGAAAAGTTCCCGCTACATAGAAAAACCCGGATGAAAATCATTTCATTTACATGGACAAGCCACGCCATCTGTTGAGAAATAATAATACTAAATAGTCTCTTTCAGTAATGAAAAATGCGGGCAAACCAGAAAAGGAAAGGAGAAATATCGATGCCCGTACGCCGTACGGGCAAACCAGATGAGTCCAATTTCGGGTAGCATGTACACTGTACGGGCAAACTGCTTAAAGGGTTAAATTTGAGATTTTTTGAACTGGTAACATTTCAGATTTTCTATAGGTAAAATTTAAAAAACCTATTTTTTTTATTTTGATTACTCTGAAAGAAAAAACTTTGTGTTTTGACCTTTGAAAACTTATTGAGTTTTTAACAGAGTTTTCTTTTACTGAGTTATATCTAGGGGAAGTGATAATATTACTTTATCTAATATGAGCATGTGTAAATGTTTTAATACCTGTTCTGGGAGTATATTCCAAGCGTAATCTTTTATTTACCTAGTGAAAACTAAATACATAAATATTTCTTCTGCACTTGCAAGTTTCTTAGCAGATTATTTGAAAATGAAATGAATAGATAACCTTTTTTTGTGTAATACTAATTTATGTGAATAATTAAAATTTATAAATTTGACATTGTCTGACAGTAACAGAATTTTAAAAAAATATAAAATTATTAATAAATAATTTTCAAAGGAGAAATTTACACTATGTTGAAAGTATATTCTTAATTTAGTTAGCTGTAGATAATTATCTTTTACTATGAAGGATTTTGTGTTTTTCTAGTGTTACATTCATTCTAAATTTTCATTCTTATATAATGAATTATTACTTTAAGCATACAGTTTTCAGATACAAGCGGAGATGGGTTTAGGTTAATTTGACACCCTTATATATAATAATAACAGCAATACAAAAATAGTAATAATGGATTTGAATTAAATTTAGGTATTGAATTTTGGCATGAATTACACCTCACATTACATAAAACTACAAAATTTTTATTCGAGATTAAAAAATAATAAAGTTTTTGAGCGACCGTACAAAGGTATAATTAAATATAGTGAATTAATATTTTGTGTTATAATGATGAGCAAACAAACATTACATTTAGATTTTTTAAGAAAAATTTATGAAAAATCTAATGACAATAGATAAATACTAAGAAAAAAATTTTAGTGCCTATTTGTTAGATATTTTACTACTTACAAGATTAATTATTTAAAAAAATAATTCTACCCTTTTAATACTGACATCTTGAGGTTGTAAAAGCAAGAGAAGAAGTATTAAAATTCGGTCTTACAGTTGATAAAACACAAAATAAATTTCAAGTTTTCTGCCCATAAAAATTTGAGCTTGCATAAATCTGTTACTGGATGCAATAATTTAAAATAATAACTATTTATTCTTCTTATATTTGGAATTTAAAAAAAATCAAATTTTCAATTGATTTTTGATAAATTTTTTAATTATTATTGTCTATAATTTACATTTTGCATTCCTTTTTTTTAAAAATTGGAATATCATTTCTTTCAAAAAGGTAAAACTGGAATAAGTGAGGGAAAAAAAATCCCATTAATACAACACTATCTTCATTCATCAAAATTAATAAATATTATAATGGAAATAGTTATTTTATTCACGTTTATCAAAATGCTATTATAAAACAAAATAAACTATAAATAAAAACTAAATCACTAAACAAGGCCTAAAAAAATAAATTCCATTTCATAGTTCGGCACAAATATTCTGGATTATAGAATTAAGTATTAGAAGTTAAATATAATATTTAAGCAAAAATGTAAATTAATCAATTTCAAAATCTATATTTGCTTTAAAATGTAAGGATAGAACATGTCAAGAGACTGAAGAAAGAGGAAGATGATTGCTTGAAAGTGAAATTACTTTCATTGATATTATGAACTACATTTCTGTTGTCTACACTTTTATGGATGTTGGTCAATGATGTTAAAATTGAATGAATTGATGTATCTGATTTCTGAGTTTCAGTCTGAAATCTCCACTTACAATATCCCTTAAATATCTGTTGTCTTAATATCACTAGCAAGCCATTTATGGCAATATTTTTCAATTATTCGTGGGCTTTTATTGGGCATTTGGATTATTTTTTTTAAATATTTGGATAATCTGGCTCAATTTTTTTTTCAATACCCAAGTTTAAATTAAAAATATTCAAATTCTGCAGCATTACTGTTATAGTTGTTGCATTTTCAAATAAATTAAGTAATTTAAATGTTTTTAAATCAGATAATTTTTTTTTTGCTTACTTTTTCGTTCTTAAATTAAATTATTTTTAATGCTTGTTTGTTTCAAATTTAAAAATATACGTTAAAAAGCCTATTCTGCATATGATTTTGTAAATATATTAACTATATATTGGTGAAATATTTTCGTTGTTGTAAGATCAAACTATAGTAAATTTTAAGAAATTCAGTATCCATTTAAAAAATATTAGAATTAATGCATGAATTAGGAATTCTTTAAAATTATCGTTTTCTAAATAAATTTTTTAAATACTGTTGCATCAATCAGAAATACACTCACTTCCAAAAGTTAAGCACGAAGAGGAAAATGCTAATTTCCGGAAGCCAATCAGAATTGAAGAGGATGCAATTCGCTGCAGAGGTAGATGGAAGTATGCAAATATTAGGTAACAGCCAATTGTGCTTTCATGTCAAGAAATATGCAAAAAGGGCAGTCTTATAAGAAGCCAGCTTTATGAAGAGATACAGAAGTTGACTGTAAGTGCTGATAGAAGTGTTTAAAACTTTCGTACAATTTGTTTTCAAGACATACATATTTCTATGACTTCCAGAAAACGAATGGAAGATTCTGAGTGCTGGGGGCGCATTGAAGCAGGACAGTCGATCACAGATGTTGCTCTTTTCTTCGGCGTTCATCATTCTGTAATTTCACGTTTATGGAAATAATTCCAAACCACACAGACAGTTGTCCGAAGGCCCGTAAACGGTTGCCCAAGGGTTACAACCCCCACGGAAGATCGATATATTGCTATTGTAGCTAAGCGGAATCGCATGTGACCTCCACACGTGTGACATCTATGGTTACAGCGTCCATTGGTAAGGCTATATCTGCAGCTACTGTACGCTGAAGATTACATATGAATGGACTGTATGTCCAGGTACCTCGTGTTTGTGGTTCCTCTATCCATCCAATCAAGAGGGGCATGATTAAAGTGGTGCCGGGAATATCACAATTGAACTGGGTCTGACTGGGACAATGTCATGTTTACTGATGAGTCAAGATTTGCTCTGGAGCCAGATGACAAGGGTATAAGGATATGGCGTAAACAAGGAACACGCAATCAGCCCCAAAACATCACCGAACATCACGCATTCTGAGGGTGAGGGCAGGGATTTCATTAGGATACGGCACCGACCTGTACATCTTTAAATGGGGTTCTGTAACGGCTGTCCGGTATCGAGAGGAAGTCCTAGAACCCATTGTGAGATTGTACGCTGCAGCAGTTGGCCCTACTTTTGTTTTAATGGACGATAATGCACGTCCCTATACAGCTGACATCGTCAATGACTACCTGAAAAGTGAAGGAATTGCGCGTATGGCGTGGCCAGCATATCCGCCCGACCTTAATCCCATTGAAAATCTTTGGGATGCTCTCGGCCGTGCTGTATTTTCACGTTTCCCACCTCCAGCTACTCTTATTGAACTGGAAACTGCTCTACAAGAAGAATGGAGATTGCTTAATTCTTCGGATGTTGACCACCTAATTGAAAGCATGGTCAGAAGGTGTAAACTTTGCATACAGATGAGGGGGGATCACATACCCTATCAATGTGCTTTTTTTTTCATTTTATGCTGTTTATTTTCGCTTTATACATAATTCTGTTTAAGTCTCCAGTATGACATTATCTGATAACTTACAAAAATTTAATATTGTTTTCATTTCTGTATATAATTATTGATTTTGTTTTATGTATAAATATATATGCTACTTTTCTGCCAAATTTTGTGTCAATCAAAGCAGTATTTGTTGATTTTTTTGCATTTTACATCTTCGTGCTTAACTTGTGGAAGTGAGTGTATATTGTTAGTATTTCAGATTGGATAATTTATTTGTGAATTTTCTCGATAACAAAGCATAATTTATCATAGTAAATTTTTTGGTTTAAAGTTTAATATTTGTTGTTGTCTTGTCCAGGTAATACAGAAAAATCAAATGGCGCCAAAGGTGTCCAAAGTGGCCTTTGCAATGTCGAAGACATTTTAGCAAATAAAGCAGTTGATGGTCTGTGGTGCTTAGGTCTATGTTGTGGAGTTTAACCAATACAGAAGAGCAACTAAAAATATAATGAGGAGAAAATTGAATGTCAGGACAGTATTGTAATTTCTTTGGCCATCAGGAGATATTTTCATCCTTTTAAAGTGTCTTGTACATAATCTGGCTGGGGTGTTGAAATTACATAGTTGCATTTAAGATCTGGAATAAAGTATTTCTTAACTGGAAGGGAGGGGAGTTTATGTCTGGCTATTACATCAGCATCTGTAAGGGTAAGGCTATTTGAAAGTTGATGGGAATTTCAGGCCTTCTTGGCAAGGCTATCAGCCTGCTCATTGCTGAAGATGTCAATGTGAGCCAGTATCCATTGCAAAGTGTAGGTACTTTGGACCTCAGCTACTCTGTTTATGAGGGCAATTATTTTTTTCTTCAAGGATCAAGCTGTTTAAATTAAAAATATTCAAGTTCTGCAGCACCACTGTAATAGTTAATGCATTTTTAAGTAGATTAGGTTATTTAAATGTTTTTAAATCAAATGATTTTTTTTTTTTGCTTACTTGCATCTATTAAATAAATTATTTTTTAAATTAGAATAAGGGTGTGATAGATAATTTTATAAAAGGGTGAAAAGATTTAATTTTTTAAATACTGTGAGTTTGCCTATTACTTCCAGATGTTACATATTTTTACTTTTTTTTAGCTATGAAGGAACTGGAAGATCTCTTTCCCTTAAACTTATCAGTCAATTGAGGAAACAGTCAAATGAGAATGCTGCTACTGGGGAATATAAAAGTCGGAGATCTGTTACAGGTAAAATGATGTAATGTAGATTTTTATTACAATTTACACATGTATTGACCCTTTGATATTCAGCAGCTTTTGATGCTACATTTTATTAAGGTAGTTTTGTAATAAAAAAATAGTTACATTTCAGAATTATAATCATGTAGTTTATTAATAAACATTCAAAAAATTAATAATTGTTCTCAAAGGGGCTGTTTTTACTCAGCACAACCAGTGCAAATCTATGAAATTTAACGAAGTCCAAGTGCTTTGAGTAGCATAATTCCTCAAATTTGTATAAATGAACATGTTTAAGTTCCATAATTTTAACAAATAACTTCGAGGACCAGCTTCTTTTCCAAAAGCTCAAATCCAATGTTCTAGAATTGGCTGAAACTTTAGACATTTACCAGACATCAGTTGAAAGATGACTGAAAGTGTTGAATTCCACATCAGCATACTGCAGTTGAATGGGATCAGAAAATTTCTACATGCATTTCTTCCCTTCCTTGGTATTTAACCATCAATGAAATTTTCTACTGAGTTTAGTTAGACAGGCTTCAGCCCATATGGATTACAAAGAGGCCCAACATTGTTAATCAGTAGAGTAGTTTTCTTCTTCACTGTAATACAAGGCTTTATGATTACTTGTAAAAAATGAGGAGTTTGGGTTATAGGGGGTTTTATTTTGAGCATGGACCTTCCTATTCCCTTAACATTGTTGCTACAGACTATCACTTGTTTTGTATGTTTACCAACTGTTTCAATGATTTAAAAAAATAATCTCTAATCTTGATAGTATAAAATGTCTTGTCTTTCTCACTAACTACTTTTAATATCAGCAACCATTCTCTGTATTGAGAATAGCTGTTGGAGAGAGTTGTGAAGCTAATTTTATAGTGTCACTTGTAGTGTTGAACAACACTGGTCTAGTTGCATGATTTGGAAGTTCTCTCATCCGGACACGGCGACGGTACTTCTCCCGGAACCGAAGCCATCACATTAGCACAACATCCAATCAGAACGCTCCCTTTTGTCATGCAGGAAAGGAGCATGCAAAGTTCAACTTTTTTCCACTCACAACATGTCTTGAATAGCTGCTACCCCCATTGTTCAGGCAGTTCGACCTCCCGAGGCTCCCATTGGCTGAGGGAACTGCAAGTAATTTATTTAACATTCTGATCATCAGTAACTTTTTAATTTTTTCATAGCTTTCAGAAAAGCTTTTGCTTTCAATTTAATTGACTTTAATAATCTATTTTAATGTTTTTCTTTTAATTTAGTGTATTTTCTTTTTATTAAACATTTAATTTTTTTAAATAATTTTAAAACTATAAATTAAACATGGGCAAGTAAAATCAATATCATTCACCTCAAGATAGGAGATGAAAACCCTGACGGACTATGTGCTCCAATTGAAAACTCAGCTAGAAATAAAATATCACAAATGAAAATGTTTTGTTTTCATGTTCACAAGCTGAAAAAATATTTTGAAATTATTCAAGACTTTAACAAGAAATATGGCTGAATAATGTCTGTGATTTTTGTATTTTATATATTTAAGCGTGACTGAAGATGATCTCACCTGTAGATTCCTCATCTGCAGCAGAGAAAATTTTGTTTAGTACGGCTTTTCACTGTTTTTTTAAAACTATTTTGGATTGATAATTTTCATTATTATGGAACTTAAATTAATTATTCTCAATATATTTTATTTAATTATGATGAAAGGGTAGTATTAAATTTTTATAAGTTACTACATAATATTGGACCATCGACATGACTGAAATTATTAAGCTTCAGAAGTTTGCCACAATAAAGAACTTGAAGTCTCATTTTGTTGTATTGCAATTTACTAATGTTATTTAAAAGTAAAAGATCATCTTGCAGTAAATTTTGATAAAATTTGAATATTATAAAGAAAAATAATTGCTAATTTATAATCACAACTTTTGATAACTTTGCTACAAAGAGTTGAAGAATTGACTTATAATTTTTTTTGCGAGTATTAAACATGGGTGTTAAAAATATTTACCATTAAATCCGGTGTATAACGCACATTTTTAACACAAAAATTAAGATCGAAATTTACGGGGGAAAGGACATTCCTTATGAACTTAAAGGGTTGTCATTCTAGAAGTACACTATTTTTTTCTAAAGCTGGGAGAGTAAAACCTAGAATAAATAAGAGCATTGTGCATGGACATTTCAGGCTTCTTTGCAAAAAAGAGGGTGCACAGTATACAGCGAATATACCTAAAAATTAAAAATTGCACCTTGAAAGTATAGATGCTCATTATACAACAGATTTTATGGTACTTAAAAAAATAGCAATACTGATTGATTTGTGTAATAGTTAGACATTTTGTCACTTATTTTTTCTAAATTTTATTTCTGTGCATTCAAGATATTTTTAGTTAACTAAAAATTAACTATTAATTTTTAGTTAAACTAAATAAAGATGGTTACCATTAAAACTTCAAATGTATTTAAATATCTAACACTTTCAATTATATATTTATTTATCAGAAACTATTTATCAAATTTTAAAAGGTAGAATTTTTAAATGTAAAATTGTTTGTACTATGTTATTATAATTTTTAAAATTTGTTTTTAGGACGAATCTTGCATGAATTGACTTTAGATGAATCCATTCGATATAAAAAAGGAGATAAAGTAGAAGAGTGGTTAAATAACGTGTTATGTCTGAATGCAACTATTCCACCTGTTACACATTCTTCTAGTCCTTCCCTTGAGGAATGTAAATTATATCCTTTTCAATATACTATTTTTTTTTTATTATAATCTAGTTTTCATTATATCAACATCTTATTTAACCTTATATGTATCTAAGGTTATTTTGTGAATGCATTTTTTTTAGAGAATTATTTATTATTAGATCGTAGTTTTGTTTCAGAGGTATCTTAATGATATATATATGTGTGTGTATAGGCTTACCATTCCAATTTAGGGTACATAATTTTAATTACTTAAAGTTCTTAACAGTTTGGTGAAATACTAAATTTTTTTTTTATTTATTCACATGCATTTTTCACTAGATATGGCTTTGTTTTCTATTTCAGTAATGGTTTGTTTGTTTAATTTTAACATAAATTCAACAAGAAAGTTCCAAATTAATTTTTACATTTAGCAGATGTTTAACAGTAGATACTGCTGAAGGTCTGTTCCTTTCTGCAGATCAAATGTTCCATTATTGAAAAAACTTTTTCTCTCCTGGAGTGGATGTCTTGAGCAAAAATATCACAAATTTGACCTTTTTAGAAATATTGCAATGTGAAATATGTCTTTTAAAACACCTTAAAAATTGCTTTCGACTTCTCTTTAATAAGTGTCTGATACTTTTTCAAAACTTGAACTACAACCTATCCTTTAGTATTAAATTACCTTACTAAACATTTGTATTCATTAAGTAGATTATTAGTATGAATGGAATCTTATAATTTCATTACATGCTTTCTTCTAAATTATACCAGGCAATTTCAGTTCCTAAATTTAACCACAGAATTTTTCTAACAATTTCAAAACTCGGGTTCGACACAACTTTTAAGTATTGTATACTATTGTTATAAAAACTGTGTACACTTAAGAAAGAATTTTTGGTTTTGAGCATCATTATTTTCCTTTAGAATGAATAAATTTGTTAGTTTTCTTTTCTGAAGTTAACAAATTAATTTTTCTGTTGCTATAATAGAATTAGCTTTCAATTTCACAAGCACATTTTTATATAACTATAAAATACCTTATAAAGATAAACCTTTACAATTTTTAAAAAATTAAACACTAATTTTGGTCATTTTTCATAAAATAAAGATTAAATTTTAGGCCTTCAGAAAGGGAAGGAATTCTTTCTATTACAATAACAAACTAAGTAACCTTGTGCTACAGGGAGATAATATTTTTTGTTATCTGTTTTCATAAATTCACAGAACTTTCTGTATCATTACTTTTACTGTAATATGCAAAAATATTTGTACATTTTTTTATAGCGATGACTTCTATGTCTTGATGTAGAGAAATATGCTTTTTGTGCTAAATCATTTACAGAATCGATTCCTAAAAGTAGTATCTAAATCAGTTTAAATTTTTTAGCACATTTCTTTATTTTGCGTTTCCTTCACATTATGAAAAATACTGATAGTGTTTCCAATCTGCACACTGCAAAAGATACTGAACCAAAATTTTTTAACTTAAATGTTCTCCAAAATGAAATATCGTACAACAATTTTACTTCACTTTCATTTGTTATCTTATCATTACTGTTACATAATTAGGGATTTCTAAAGAATACAACACATCATCAAACATAAATGGTGAAATAATGTTAACAATAGCTCTTGTGGTTTGGGTTCTCGCAGATGAAAATTTTGTGTCATATAACTTTTTAACCAGATTAGATGTACAGTTTGATACTTGCCTGTTTATCAGTGTGGTCTGAAAAGGTTGCTTCTTTGGTGCACACTTCAGATAACAGTTCTCTTTATTCCCATCTTTGGCTTTAAAAAAAAAATTCCTAAGGTTTTTCCTGGGGCAGTAGTATTAATAGCCCACTTTTGTGTAGCTGTTTTTACATTGGTCTTCTATATCACCCTTTTTTTTATGGGCATCAGAAAGTGTTGCAAGTGAATGGTTGTAGAAGTTAATGGCACAATAGCCAATTCTGGCTAAACTATACCTTTAGTGTGCAGTAAATAGATATTACTTGTTACTGCCACTGCACACTTTAAAAAAAAACTACAGATGTGTGAACAAGTTACTTCTCACACGAAAACAACATGAACACATCCCCCCCTTCCATTCCACTAAAGACCCACCATGTGGGGTAGGGAGGATGCATATTAAATCTGTTGAGGCTCAAGCGTGCTCCCATTGGTGTGGTGTGGAAGTTTCGAAAGGAGGTGCTAACTCAAAAGTCGTTCCTCATCACTTGATCATGGTTCAGAATTACAAGGTCCATTGCTAAAAGCCCTCGAATAGCTGAATAGTGTGACGTTGATACCCCCCCCCCCTTGTGCTATCAAACAACTTAATGAAAAAATGTGGTGAGATTGGTAGCGATGCATATAGGTCTAAAATTATGAAAAATATCTATCCAGTCATAAACTTCTCAAAGTCCCAGACATTTTTGCAAATCTGGACATTAACCCCGATAGTACTAAAAAGCCAAGAATGTCCTGACTAATCCTGTAGGTATGGTAAGCCAATATATGTGTGTATAGCATGTACAATTATATAAATAAAAATGAAATATTTCGAGTTTTATAATAAATAAAAATCTTAATGTTAAATTAATTTACAAGTATTTTATTCTATTAAGGTAAAATGTTTGTTTCAATACTTTATAACTTTTTTCATCCTTAATTCAATAAACATATTATGTCAACAGAGATACTCTTTTTAGTTTTCATAAAGATGCTGAAAAATTTCTTCAGAATCTTGTAGCTATTTTAGTAGCTTCTCACTATAAAAACACACCTAATGATTTGCAAATGATGTCTGATGCTCCTGCCCATCATGTGTTTTGTTTATGTGCACCTCAGGAGGAAAAAGCATCTAAACGCAAGCATACTGTATTACCTGAAATTCTGTGTGTTTTACAGGTTCAGTATTATATTTTAATCTTTATTTTTTACTTCAATATAATTGAAGTTATTTATTTTGCGAATTTTTTTCTTTAAATTGTTTAAATGGAATAGTTTTATATTTCATGCAAAAATATAGTTTATCTCCATTAATTAAAAGCAACTTGTAACAAAATAGTAGTTTCTATATTGTATTCATTGAAGACTGATTTATCAACCCCTTAACTTACGGACGAAATTCACCTCCGGTGCGACTGTTTTTCCCCCAGGCGCGCATTGTTTTGCGGTTTATTGGAGGAAAAGAAGAAGCATGTGTTTCGACCTAAAAATTGTTTACTTTCACTTAAAAAAAGAAAAACATGAAATAATAAAATGAAAATACAAAATTTAATGTCTAGAATTACAATATAATAAATAAAATATTACTTTTCTGTTGTGTGATATATCCTTAAACATAGTGAACACATAAACCAGCATCCCATTCAGTTCATCAATAGCATACAAAGATACCCAATTGTCAGACTTATACGTACAAAAAAATGAAAAAACTCCTATTGCACATGGTATGTGAAAGTGAGAACAAATAAATTATAGAAAAGAGCACACTCAAATTAAAAAAACTAGAAAAACTGCTTAACTATTAATTTGATCGTTCCTGGAATATGCCCTTTCGAATTTTTCCCGACCTCTTCTCCGAAATAAGTAAATTTTTTAGAAGCACTGTGTCAATGTTATTTTATTGTATTCCAAAGCCATTGGACTAGTTTTAAACAGACTAGCACTATGCAAAATGTCCTCCTTTAAAAAAAACCGAGTATACATGTCTAGGGCACTAAATGTACCAGCTTAGCCGGACATGTATACATGCCTGCGGCACTTCAGGAGTTAATATTTCCAGTTGTGATAGTAATTTTATCTTTGTAGATGATTAGTACATTATTAATGATCATACATATAAATTGTCTTTTATTAAATTTATGTGATATATAATAAATTTTAAGTTACGATTAATATTTGTTATAAGTTACAGTATACAGTTGAACCCTGATTTAACAAATTCATCGGGACCAAACATTTTGTTTGATAATTCGAGTAATTCATTATATCGGGGTCCAAACAAAATTCAAATTTTTTTGCACTTACTTTTTGGAAATTCTGTAGTAATCAACTACGCAAAAAATATCTATAGTTTGAAATAACACTTTTTATTCAAAAGTTAAAAATACTCTTGGTGAATTATTACATTCCAGTTAGTTGAAAATTTTAAAATACTGAGTAATAAATGTTTGGCAATTTTTTTTATTCCTGACTCAAAAGAGTTCTTTTTCGTATTTATGCAAAGAAGAAAATATTGCACCATTTACATCCTACTGTGTAAGGTATGTTTTCCAGTTTCAAAACAATGTAAAGCATTAGGAAAAGTAACAGTTTTGATAGGAGTTTTACTAACAATTACTGCATCAGAATCACTATTCATTGACACTGACGAATCAACAATTTCCTCAACTTCAGTTGCACTGATAGATAATACATCATCAAATGTAGCATAATTGTTGTGAGAGTGGGAAGCCCCTGACCACTCTCACTTCTCCCTCAAAATTGGGGGGGGGGGAGCCAAATCGTACTGCAACCTGCATGGTGCTCAAAGCTTAGGCTAACGACAGGCATACAATATAGCCGGATGCCGATGAATTTCGTGGGCCTCGATCTGACTACGTCAGACAGGCGGCATTAACAACAACATAAAATCTTAAAATATCCCCTACATTGTGGAGTGGGATGAAATGAGAAAGGAATTTCCTTTTCAATTCAAAATTTACATGATAGATTACACTCATGACTCATCTGCACTTGTAAAGTCTCATAATGGGCTGCTCCCTTTCCAGTCAAAATGTTTTGCTTACAAGAAGTCTTTCTGTTACTGACAAAAAGAATATGTCATTTGAAAAATTATCCAATTTTTTTCTAATACAAACTAATAAAAAAAATGTTCAGCTGCTGAAATAATTCATTAATTCAGGGTTTATTATTTGTTAAATAGGATTTTTTTTTGCTTTCCTTTTAATTGGGGAAGATAAAAATTCATTAAATAGGGGTTTGGTAAATCCAGGTCCAACTGTATATGCATATAAGTTTAAAAGGAGAATATAGGGTTAAAGCAGAAGTAATTGTAATATGATAAATATCAACAAAACATGCTTTTGTTAATATAAGATATTGACATACTATTCACACTATTTAAAGAGATAATCATTTCAGGCAAATTTTGCCCTCTTTGTAAAGTAAGTATTATTGTTGAATGTGTACATGTGTGAAGCAAAAAATACGCCCATATTTTTCTTTTTTTAAAAAAAATACCCTTTCCTGAATTTTTTTGTATTATTGTGGACAAAACTTTAAAATATTTTTTCAGGTATGTTTGGAAGGAAAATTAACTGAAAATTCAGTTAAACATGAATTAAGACGTGGAAGACGAGCAGCTGGAGATCTGATACCATGGATTATTTCACAAGAAGTATGATAGTTTGATGCTTTTAAAAGAAAAACAAAAATGATTTTGATATATGTAATTCATTTATAATGAATAATATATTTTAGAAATATGTATCAGAGGAAATGTTGAATGGTGTGATTTTTTATGTAAATTATAGTTGTTTTTTTTAATCAGTTTTCTCAAGATGACTTTCCAACTCTCTCTGGGGCCAGAATAATTCGAATTGCTACTCATCCTGATTATCAAGGTGTAAGTAATGATTTTTTTTTTATTTAAAAGAATGTATACTATTTGAATTTTGAAACTGAATAATTATATAACTTTTCTTCCAGAAAGGTTATGGTCTCTTGGCACTCAAATTATTACAGGACTTCTATGAAGGGAAGTTTTATTTAAACGAGGGTTTGTCATCTGAATTTACAGATCCTATAGTGTACAATGATGTTGAGATGACAGATGATGTGTTAGAAGAAAAGTTTGAATCTCAATCTTCGTTACCTGCATTGTTTCCACCACTCAACAAACTGAAACCTGATATATTAGATTATTTGGGTGTGTCATATGGTTTGTCTGAGCAGTTGTTGAGGTATGTTTTTTAAATATATTTCCGTTTGGGTGTGTAGTAAAATAATAAATTTTTAATGTCATTCAAGTAATCAACTTTTATTTCTTTCAAGTTATTTGCAAACATTGTTTTAAATGTTAGTTCCATCTGATATATTTTTATTAACAGAAAGATTAATTAATTTTTTTTTAATATTCTGCAACTGTTTTGTTTACAACAGTAACATTAGTTTGAGATTAATAAATGTCAAGTTCCCTATCCATCTTTCATTCTTAAAGTGATTATTCTCTAAAGACTGTGTCACAGCACTGATATCATTGAGCTGGCATGAATCATTGAATTTGGTATGGTTTAAAGCCCTGTTATAATAACATAGAAGTTAGGAGGATGAGGTGCCAGCTCTTCTGCTATCCTTATTACTTAACCATTATTTAAAGTTATGAGGTCCATTACTGATAGCCTTTCTGTTGTTTCTAATGTGAAATTATTAAATCATTGACAATGGTTTGAATATTTCTTACTTGAAAATTATTTTATAGCAATACTGTGTATCAAAATTTCATTAACTGATCTGATGTTAAAATACTTGGCTCGGTAGGGATATTTTCTGTATTAATGTTACTAAACAATAAATGAAGTTTAATTAACAAATTTCTAATATATAATCGTGTTGAATTGCATTTTCGTTCATCTTATCTTACATTTCTCTTTGTTTGCATAATTTTGTGATGTGTTTTTTAAGTCATAATAGCATTTTTTTTATACATAATGTATTGTTTTAGCAATAGTTTGAATTATTTTCAGGTTCTGGCAAAAAGCTCAATTTTGTCCAGTTTACCTAAGTTTCATACCTGTAAGTATTTTTTATATGCACTGTTCCTCAATGCTAAAATTTTCTGTTTCTTTTTCATTTTACAGATAAAATTGAAGATAAAGCTATGATAGTAGTAGCAGTGTTTTAACATTTTTTTATTGCTAATAATTTATGAAAATCTAATATTCTAAAACATTAAAAAAATAGTATAATTTAATATAGTGTGTATATTTACAGATTTATTATTAATATTTAATTTTATAATGCAATTTCTTTTCTATAATATAATTTTTTTATACTATATAACTTTTTTCATATCATCTGAAACATTTCCAATTTAAAAAAAAGACAAAAACTACTCATAGTTGTGATACATTAAATTGCATTATGAAAAATTTTCAAAATTTCCTATTTGATTCATAAATACTATTTATAAGTTCTACTTAAAAAAATTTTTATACTTTTTACATTTTTAATAAATATTTTTTGAAGAAATATTTCTCTTTTTTTTTTACTGGTTTCTTTCTGTTACTTCATAACTTTAAAAAAATTGCTTAAAACTTTTATTTAATTTTTCGCAAAAATTTATTTTTAAAAAAGTCAAAGTGCATTCAAAACATTTAAAATCAATAAAACCTTCTTTACAAATTATTTACTGATAGATGCTTAATTTTTTTAAAAAATAGTTACCATTATTTTAGCATCTTTGGAATCTTAAGTGCAAGCTTTTGTCATTCATTATCATATAAATATGCTACCTCTTGTCATAACCACATTTCAACATTTTTATATTCTCATTATCACAGAAATTTTGCTTTTCAATATGCTTCTGTAAGTTAAGGAATAAATTAAAATCATTAAATGTAAAATCCAGGATGTATAGTGGATGATTTGAAACTTTTGATTAGCGCTGGGTTTGAATTTCTGTGTGAATCAAAGAATTGTCATAAAACGAGCAAACTCCATTATTCAACAAACCTTAACATTTGTTTTGAATTGTCCAATGAAGACGTTGCAATAAACTTCAGCATTAATTGTGGTGGGAGGCGTGAAATGAGTCAGAATACTTTTGAAGACAAAACACTTGTTTGTGTGTGCATTCTGAAATTGAAGTAATGAACTTCTTGGCTATTAAAGAAAACATGGGACCATTGCAGTGATTGTTGCTTGGATTCAGTTAGTTAGTAGGGTTAGTATAGTTAGAAGAAAAATTTGGCAATTTTACTCTACAGTTTGATGGTACACAACTACTCTGGTGTTTCATCAAATATCACGTTTGTTCCACTACTACCAACTGACATTGACAGGCTTCAAACACTCATATTTTTAAGCATCTCACCATACTTACTGGAAAAGAGTACAAGATCAGTTATCTTAATTACTTCAATATTTTTTGTTTCTAGTGAGGCTCATATTGTGAACACTTTTAAATGTATTGAATTTAAACTTTCAAACTGTCATTTTTTAAATTTTTGACGAACAGCAATACTGTACTTTTTTTTCTCTTTTAATAGCCTTGCAAAGGTGAGATATGAATTTATGCTCACTCATTTTTATGTATCTGTATGCTTGGGCTTTAAATAAAATTAAATAATTTCCTAAAAAATTAATTATGTATACTTATTTTAGAATAAATTAACTGGTGAACATTCCTGCATAATGTTGAAGCAACTTGCTGGATCAACAACAAAGTCTATCTGGTTGCCATCCTTTAGTACGGATTTCTGTTGGAAGACTATTGAATCTATATTATGGTTAAAACTAGAAGTTAGTCTTGCTTTAAATCTTGTTTCACAAGACAACTTAAGTGTAGAAAATCAAGGTAATGTTGTATTAAAATATAGTTTATTTATTAAAGATGCAATTCTCTGAGAAAATTGTTATATTTTCATGCGTATATGTATATATATGTAAAGGAATTTTTTTACTGTTTGTCTTCCTCAAAGGTTTATCAAGGCTTGAAGTTCTTAATCATTTAGATGAGGAAGCTCTTTCTAATTTAAAAGAGTTCTGTACAAATCCTACCTTTGGTTTCCCTCCAAAAGAAAATGTTGTTATTCCATCTAAGTTTTACTTCACACATCGATTAAATGATGTTCAACTGACTAGAACTGAAGCTGTAAGTATTTTATTAATACTTTTAATATGTTGATCTTAGTTTTCTTAAGATGCTTTGAAATTAATTTACTTTTTATATTTAGGAATTGGAAACTGATGAAATATGGTATTTTGTCTTTCCTGTAAAATTGCTTTAAATCAGTGCCACACATATTCAAAAATTTTGCTTGAACAATTTTTAAAAACCTAATATTTAATAGCTTGATTATGTAAAAAAAAAATGAGATCACAAATAATATTGTCTACTTTTGGGGGAAGTGTGCTGCTAAAACAATGATGCATGCCATTTCTCACTTTTCCAACAAATATGGAAAAATGTTACTTAAAAGCTTATAGGATTTTTACGCAAATAACATATTTTTTAATGTGTCCATGTGGTCAAAATTTAAAAATAATATAATAAATAGGACAAAAGTACAAACTTAGGTTTTATTGTTCATAAACTTTTTTTGTATGTAAAATAAAAATTAGTAATTTGAATAATTTAATTCAAAATAATTATTAAAAACTCAGTATTTACTTAAGGTTGCTTTTGAATAACTTTTTTTTAACAAAGTCATCTATATAAAGATTAGATGCTTATAGATGCAGATACTCTGCTAAAATGAGCAGATGCTATCAGCCAAAATATGCTAGATGCATATAAGCTAGTTTTGAGTGATATTTATTTTATTATTCTCGTAGCAGAAAACATTTATTCTCAAACATGTTGTGAACCAAATTTTAAGGGTTTTTTTTGTTGTCTAAGACAACCACACTTCAATAAAATTATAAAAAATAGTTATTTATAATCTCTTTAAATTTTGAAAAAAAATTCAGTAAGTCTTCGCGTGCCACTGTTACAACTCCACCATGCTGCAGGTTGGCCACCCCTGCCATAAATTAAAATATAAAGGTGCTTTAAAAAGGCAGATATATATCATAAAATAAATGGATATCATAATATATTTTTCAACAGTTTTAAATAAATTCTTTTGCAGATCATGTTTTCAAATGAAAACTTTGTTCCTTGTTATACTCGATATTTACGAAGCAAATTTCAATTATTGTTTCTAACCACATACATTCTAGAATAGTTTATTCATACAATGGCCATTTTATGAAATTTTTGTTTGGAATGAATCTGGTCTCACCTCTAAAAACATACAACTCAATATTTGTTGTCGATTGATTATAAAAAATTTCAGCTATTGGTTTGTAATGGAAACAACATGTGTGATGATGAGATCTCTTGTTTTAAGGGTCTCTGGAGTTCTGTAATGTCACGATATATTAATATGCCACAAAAAAGTCAAACAAGGTTCCAGTTGTATTTCTTTGTCAACGTGTAAACGGCACTACACATACAATTAGTTGATTGATAAAAGTAAATTTATTAATAATGGTTTTTTAACAATATTGTCAATTTTCCACGAATAATGGGTTTTTGATGTATAAATGAGTAGAGAAATAGCAATGAAACAATGATTTTTTTTATTCATTATGCGATACCATTCTCCAACTCTATGCAACTAAGTGTATAATTTTATGTGAATGCAAAAGTATGTATCCAGCATGCAAACGTGTTGAAACATAAAAATTTTGTGCTGGTGTTATTTAAAAAATAACTTACAAAATTTATAATCTTCTCTAACATCCCCCTTTTTATTTAGAATTATTTATCTGTGAATGAAATTTTAATAACTAAGTTTTAAAAAATCTTATAACCTTTACAGATGGTGTTGCTTTCTTATGGGATTTTGCATAAACCACTTGAAACAGTGGCAGAAAATTTAAAAATGTGCCCAGATGAAGTAAAAGAAAACTTCATGACTGGTTTTAAAAAGATAGCTCTCCATATTGTTAATATACACGAAAATTAGAAATGTATATTTGTGTAAATAAATTTTTATTTTTGTAGCAAAAGTTGCTTTTCTTTTTAATTTAACAGTTCTATCATCCATGATTTTTGGATCAGAACAAGAGCATGTTATACAGGAAATTCAATATTGAGTACTTTTTATAGGTATGAATAGTACTATGTATCAATAAAATGCAAAACCTTTATTCATGAGATAAAATAGAACTAAATTTCCCATTCTTTTATACTTTATCATTTTGTTAATATTGAATTATTCTTCACCCAATTTATATGGCAGTATTTCCACAACTTTTTACATAGGGTGCAGTTTCATAAAGACAAATATTCTGTATCACATTCCCACTAACACTTAGTATTTCATTTTTTTAATATATTTTACAACAAAATTCAACTTTGGGAAAATGAAGTAAGAGAGGCATGTTTTTGGCATACACCTGATCCTGCTACAAAAAAAATTTGTTTGTAAACAACTTTGATTATTTTTTTAAAAATAGCAAAACTTGGATCAATGCAGTTGCATTTAATTTGAATTCTCCTCAATTATGTCCTAGAATTTGATGCAACATATAAAGTACTGCTTCCAACGGTAGTAAGAAACATGTGGTAGTCCATTTGAAATAAAAGTTAAGTACTTTTTGAATACTAATTTTACATGTTAACTCGGATACTAGTGAAAATTCTTAGTAGCACACATCTACAATATCAATTAGATAAATTGCTATTTAACCCTTTAAGGGGCAGTGGTTTCATAAAGAAATCAATGCTTTTTCAAGCATAAAAATTAGCCTTCTGAAACTAACAGTAGACAGTTCTACAAAATTAACACATAGTACAGCAGTTTTTTTACTTTAAAAAGCTTGCATAATTGTGAAAAATACAAAAATCTCAGAAAATATGTAGCAAAACTTAGCGATTGTTTCTTGAATAACTTCAAAATACTCTTACCAATGAATATCTGCACAAAACATTTGGATATACAATTTTTTTTTAAACCACCGCCCATCTTAGATCTTGGTTTTTACCCAACCATAATGCTTTGAATCAACTATATGGGAATATTGGAAGATGGTGTGTTCTTTATAATGGAGGGAACATCTCATAACCTTGCAATTCTAATAAAAGATTGTGAAACTTGATATGCAGACTTTGATATATTAATAGAAAAGGGAGAAATTTTTTTCTTCTTTTTCCGATTGCTTTATCTCAGAAAAGTTGCCTTGCCACTAGCTAAGAAACAAAGCAGAAAACTTAGCAAATAAAAAATATCTTCAACTCAAGAAGAGCTAGTGATATAGGAAGCATGAAAATTCGAAATATTTATTACATTGCTTTTAGAATGTTATGACATGGGTAAAATAATCAACAAAAATAGTGAAATTTTTCCATTTTTCAAAAGCAATGCACAAGCAGAAATTCTTTTTTGTTAGCCATAGATAAGTTGCCTTGCCTCTAGTTAAGTGATTGTGATTGACGGGGAAAAAATTTGGTCCATCTAATGTACATTGTTGCATTTCACTGGAAAGGGTGAAACACAAACATGGATTTTAATTTAGGGATACTCACTATATTTTTTTATGCAAATAAACCAATATTTATTAGGAACTTAAGAAAAATATTGCAGTAAGGCATTAACTTCTAATGTAATGTGTTCATAATATTTGCCCCATTGCTGTGTATATTAAAAATCACACTATATTTTTAGTGTGCATGTGTTAATTGAAATTAAGTAGATTAGTAATATATATAAATATACATTATAAGAAAACTAAAACTAAAAAGAGTATCTTTGTGAAATAAAAAAATCCAGAATATTTCATTTGTGAAGCATCATAGCAGTAATAGAATATAATCAAAAACACCATTATAAAAAAAGTAATCAAAATGCACAATAAGAAAGTTTTGGAATAAGACTTTTTAAAAATTAAAGTTAAATATAAAGTTTAAAAAATGCTAGAATTTAATATTTTTTTTACGAGTGAAAACTTAAGTAATGTTATTTGCATTTAAAATTATAAAAAAATGTAAATAACTTGAATAAAAATAAAATTACATGGCATTTTGAAAATGGTGAAAAAACATTACATCAAAATTTGGCTACCTTTTTCATAAAGACTAATGAGAGCACAAATGTTTTACAAATTACATAGCAATAATTTACACAATAATAATATGAATTATGAACAGCATAAAAGAAGTATCTTGAAGATGTTAAATGTTTGACAAATACGATTCCTGTAAATAAAAAGTTTAACTAAAAAAATTAACTCTGATTTGGTAAAAGAACATATTGTATTCAATACTATCTATCAAAATAAATTTATTTGAAAAATTATTTCACTTCCTTACATTAAATTATCAACTAATACTATGACTTGAAGATGCGAGAAAATTAATTCATGTATGTCATCACAGGCAAATTAGAAATACGATATACAAACTATGCAGTTGCTTCATTGAATATTACAAAGTAAATATAATCAAAATAAAATGGCAGGACAAATGCAATGTGTCAGAAGTGTTTTGAAATCAAGTCTGCAGATAAAAAGAATACATTTCATGATATTAATCATTGGAATTGCAAAAAGATTTAAGTGTACACTTACAGAGTTTAAATCATATTCACCATACTTTTAAAAAAATGAACAAAAACTAGAAATCAAAAGTATTTATTTATGATGAAATCAAGAGCAAATTAAACATTAAATGTTTATTAAATCATTCAAAAATAGTTATACAACTATTTTTTTCACTTATAAAAAGAATTCTTTTAATAGAATTGTGATTGTTACATCGTCTTATACATTCAGATGTAATGCCCCAGTAATTTATGTTTCAGACATACAAAAAAATTACTTTTTTGACAATGTCCCACACTATTGATACCGAAATGAAATTTAAGTAACACAGAATATTCATGCATTTAAAATAAATCTTTAAAAGACAGATGACAAAGATATTTTACTTTTTTTATGAAAAAAATAACAGATGCTTTTCTTACAAAAACATGCCTATAAACTCAAAAATATAAAAATTTGATAATATTCTTTAATTGGCTGGTGTGTTTTTTTCAACAAAAACTTAATGCCAATTTTTATATTCTACCCTTTTTTAAATTAGGGATTTTAGCTATTTTTCTTCACTATCAGTTTTTATTTCACCATTACCTAGGGTAGTATCATCTACCTCCGATTTTATTTCGGTCCTTTCCTGTTTCGTAGATGCCCAAGAAGCTAGAGTCTGAGCAACTTGAACTTCAGTATCTGTATCAATTTCAACAGATGTCCTATTTTCTTCTATGGCATCTTGACGAGGTTCTGCCTCACGACGTCTGGTGCGTTTCCTCACAGGCAAAGAGTCTTCTTTGATACTATCTGACTCAACAGGTGTTCGCGGTCTAGTTCTCTTTCGACCTCTGCCTGCTCCATCGGATGCCTTTTTGTTTGGTTTTTGAGTTGCATTTTGTGCTGGAGTGTCTTTAGGTGGCACTTCTACATCTTTTTCAGTTGATTTACTTAAATCAGACTTTTGATCATTAGTTCTTTTCTGGACATTTTCAGATGAATCTAAATTTTCAACAGGCAAGTTTGTTCTCTCAACTAAAGGACTTAGTTTTTCATGATTCATAGAATTTTTATTTTCTACAACAATAGGTTGAACAATTATTTCTTGTGGAGTAATTGGCAAGTCCTTTGATGCCATTTTTTGTGCAGGAACATTTGGTGCTGGTTCAGTGACAATAGTCTTATTTTCAGTGTCATTACAATCTTTCGTAGGTTCTATATCCATAGATTCTTCACAGTTTAATTCTTTTTTAATAATAGGACTAGATGTATATTCTGTTCTATTTACTTCATTTGACAGAGAATCTAGTGATGTGTTATCTTCTTCATGGTTTTCTACAATAGTCTGAAGCTTTGATGATTTGCAATCATCAACATTATTAGGCAAATGTTTTTCTGGCAAGCCATTTATTGTACCAGAATGTTCATGTTTTTCTCGATGAAGCTGATTAATTTGCTCTTTAGCCTCCCTAAGTTGTTGCTGCAGATAATAGATAGTACTCTGCATTCCTTCTACATCCTCATCCAGCTCCAGCAAAAATTCATCTAACTCTAAAAAAAAAAACTGAATTTCAATACTAAATAATAAACCATGCCAGAAAATAATTAAACAAATGTTAAAATTAACCAAAAAAAAGACAAAATTTTATAATTTCTAAAGTATACCATATTAAGTATCTTCATACTATGCATAAATAAAATATGGAAAGTACTGTTTTTAAATATAAAACTAATAAAAAAATTGTTAAAAAAATGAAACATTTAATGTATGACAAAATTCAGTGAATGTATTCATAAACAAGATACTCTTAACTTAAATTAAGGGGGGAAAAAATGATTAACCATTTCTTTAAAATAAAATCCACAGATTGTTCTGCACTTTTCATGATGACTGTGTAGTTCCTAAAAACTGTGCATAAAAAGTCCTCTTTTAATATCACAAGAACCCTCATCACATGGCTTTGAATAGAAATATTCAAAAATTATTCTTACATTAGTTTTTTTTTTGGTAAGAGTAAAGAAGGAAACCTTCTGTAACAAGTTCAGATTCATCTGTTAGATAAGCAAAGCATACATCTCCTGTACAGTCAATGAACTGCTTCATAAAGAAGGTTGAATGCAAGCATCAACCTTCAAGGAGAAGGTATGAAGAGCCAACAATGGCATACTCGTAATGTACACAATGGATTCTTTGTAATAAACATATCAGAGTACCCTTTTAATTGTTAGCATTTATTGCTATCTTTTTCGGGAAGAATTTTTAATGAATCGAGATTGAGCTGTCAAAGAAAACTCGTGTTGATTCTTTTTTTCATCGCAATCCTTCCTCTTAAATAGTTAACTGGGGCAAAGTCATTCTATGCTTTGTTTCTTAGGTTGAGGTTTATATATTTGAGACACCAGCTTTCACCTCGACTCACGATGTGATTGAGAAAAATTCTGTTCTTGACTCTGTTGAGTTGATTAAGTCTGCCTCTAACCATCTGTTACATTACAGGATACAAAATGACTGCAAACATTCTCTAGTTCAAATCTCTCTGCCAATGTAAGATGGACATTTTCATGATTAATGCTACTATTATTCATTATGTAAGACAATTCAATATACTAACATGTTTACTTTAAAAAATTGTTACTATAATAGGTTATAGACTCGATATTTCATGCAGCATTTTCAATGTAATCTCATCTACCTCAAAAATATTTAAATCATTCTACATTAAATTTTATGATTTCATCTCCATAAACTTTATTTAGCATATCATAAGTTTTTATAATTTTCTTTAAATATGTTAACTGTTTTTTTTTTCTTTCACAAACATCGGCCACTAGCTTTTGCAGGGTAGTGTTGCAAGCATTCTTATAAAGCGATTTCTTTGATATGCTTACACATGCACAAACAAGTTTCAGAATACCTTTCCATGATTTGTGATTTGCTTATTTGTACTCTATAGCTCATTTTATTACTTAATTCACCAAAGTTGGTCTTACTTTGTGTAACATATTAGAATATAATTTAATTTTACCTTCATTTTTTGCAAGCTTCCTAAAACAACTATATTTTCTTTAATGTAAAATTATTCTCTAGTAAAAGCATTTTAACTTTTTAGGTTATTTTCTATAGTTGCTATTCTTAATTCCCAGGCTTCATTATGCCTCTTGCCCCATAGATTTCAACTAAGAATATTTCTTTAGGCTTAACATTTTAAAGCAGCATGTTCTCTTTCTTTTATTTTTAAAAAAATGCATTTTTAATATTTAAATAGTTACATTATTATGGACATTTTGAAAAGTAAAAAAAAATTATAATACGACTGAAAAATCTGAAATAATAAAAAGGTTAAGCAGATCACATTATTTATTCCTTTGATTGGTAATACCTAACATGTGTCCTTCCCCTTTACTTGGTTACACATGAAGTCCCCATCCCCTGTTCTATACAATAAGAAAAAAACTATTTAAAATTTCAAATTAGGTAACAAGATCAGATAATTAAGGATATTTTTTAAAAAATCAAATAAAATTTATTTTTAAAATTTATGATTTTCAAAATTGAAGCATGTTTGAAATAAAAAGCAAAACTAAAATGGGTCTTAGTAACAGAAGACAGTACATTTATCATTAATTTAACCCCCTTGAAATCTAGAAACAAATCTTTAAAAACAACTAAATCTCATCAAAGCATACATATTCCACAGCTTTTTCCCCCCTTCAAAATAACTTACCAGACTGACTTTTCTTCATTTCTTCACTAAAGCTCTTTTGTAACGCAAGGTCTCCTTCAAGTTTTGCCATTCTCCCAGATGATATGATTTTACCTAACTCTTCATTTTCTTGATATAAAAGACGACACTTAGCCATTAATCTTTTTCCAGTATTGCTAAAAAAGTAAAATTAATACAATTCAACTTTTAATATTAACATTAAATTCAAATTTTAAAGAAAAGCAATTTCTTTGGGGGAACGCATTATATACTTCTGAGTGTATTTCTATACAATAAAACCTATCAGTAAATGGGAGGGGGATTGCCATAAAGGACAGACAAGATTGAGATAAATATAATTTTTAATGTATGATAGTGCTACTCAATAATACTAGTAGAATTCTCTGGAGTCTATACTAGAACTGTATAATGAGAAAAAGCCAAACCAATCAAGTGTATCACAAAATACATAAGCTAACTTAATTTTAAAATACATAGGCTATACAATCTTATGAACTATATTATCTTTTTTTTATACATCTAAAAACTAAACATAGGATTTTTTTTTAAAAAAATTTAAAATATCTCAATTTAAAATAAGAGGTAGTGTAAGAAAAAATTTATTCAACGTTTTTAATGAAATTATAAAATTAATGAAACACAAAATGTCGCATTTAATTTTTTGACTTTTAAAAATAAAATTTGCATATATGAATATCTTTCATTTAGTTTTTAAAAAACTTTCATATTCTGATTCTTTTTCTATTTTTTCTTATTCACTAAAAAACAGATATTTTAATGAACTATAAAATTCAGTTATTTAAACAATAAAAATCAATACTACGCAGCAAACACTATCAATATTAAGTAGCAAAAATATTTATCAATTCATTGTGTCAGTTTTAGCACTAATTGTAATAAAAACTTAAGTTTTTTATTTTCAGTCCCTTTAAATAAAAGTATCAAAAACAAAATGAATAAAACACATAAATAGAAAGTTTCTCAACCTCAGCTGAAAAACTATCGTTTTTTCGGGAATTAAAAAAAAAAAATTCTTCAACCAAGAGGCACTAAATCAACTATTTATACATAAAGAATTCGTCTAACTCAAAATGTAAATTTGGTTCTATAACTTGCATTACAAAAATTTGTATTCAATTCTAGAAATAATACAAAGAGTAAAAAGCTTTTTTTTAAGTGATACAACACAAGAGAGTATTAGAACAATTATTAAAAACTATTCAAATTAAAGTTATGGCAATCTAATATAAATAAAAATGAATAGTTATACTACAGAATTTATTTAAAATGTTTCTTTTGAGTATCCATCTCTGATGAATTCTTTAAAAAAAATCATTTATAGCGAGGAAGAAAATATATAATCTGCTGAAGATTTTCATAACCCACAATCAACTACTGAATACAAATAAGAATTATGATATTTTTATTTGTATGTTTTTATGTTATTTACATTACTGTCGCATAAAAACATTAAAAAAATTAAATAGATACAGAAAATTTATTTCACAGATAATTTAACTAGGCAAAAGAATTAACTGACCTTCAAGAAAAATAATAGACGAGCAAATAACCATTTTAATAGACAATTATGGATAATTTACAATATAGAAGAGGAAAAAAAGCAGAAAGAAATATTGTAAAATTCCTTCTAAATCTGAGCATAGGGCTATAGAATCATGATGCTATCGAAATAAAATAAATTTTGGTAAATATAAGATGAAACTTGAAAAAAATTCTAACAGTTCAGTTCCATGAGTAAGGGACTTCATTCAAGGAAATATATAAGAACAAACTTAAATCACAGATTCAATTTTAGTTCTTTTAAAAATATATCAGGGGCCCGTTTAAATGATGACAAAATTATTTTAGAAGGCAAAAATTAAATTAAATTACTTTAAAATGCATTTAAAAAAGACAAATATTTCATTAGTATATTTATTTGTATGTAAATATATATTTTTACATACTAAACTAATTCAAACACTTTTAGGGGGAAAAAAATTTACAATAAAGAATAAATTGAAAATATTTTTAAAAATGAAAAAATTAATTTTTTTAAAAAAAAAAACCCTCTTTTTTTTATATAAAATATTACAAAATTACCATGAATTTAAAACAGTGGCGAAAACTACTTCTAAAAATTACAAGCTTGCATTGTGAAGGCCCCCAGACAAATTTTATTCAAGAAACAAAATAAACTTGTTATATAGGTACTCCTATTTCAGCTACTAAGTTTTTACATTATCAAAATTTACTTATTTATTTGTCCATAAAACAGCTACACATGAAACTTAACAAAAATACTTGATTTAAAAGTTATATCAAATACTGCCACGGAAAATAAAAAGATATTTAATAATTTTTAAAAAAATGCTTAAAAACAACCATAAGTAATGTTTTAATAATTAATCATTTTAAGTATCTAATAACTTGATTTTGTAACTTAATTAAAACTGTAATAATTGCAAAATTTAAAATAATTTTACTAACTTTAATATAGTAACGAATATACAAAGAATTTATTTTAAAAGAATAGAATATCAGTCCAAATAATATAAATTATAGAAACTGAATTTTCCACTTACATATGTATCTTTTCATTTAAGGATTCCAGATATTTTATAGCCATTTAAACAGTGATTCTTTAAAACAACTTTAAAAGCATGTTAACATGATGTTAAGTAAATTTAAATGTACATAAAAATTTTCTTGTTGACATTTACTTTCATTGGAGAGGTGTGATTTCTTAATTAGAATATTAATGAAAAATTATTACACACAAATAATGGGCAAAATTCATTAAATGTAGCAAAAGTACTTAGTTTTTATTGTTACATACTACAATGGGGGAAATTCACAACAGTCTCAAGATAAATGCAATTAGGTTTTCATCATCAAATTCAAAGCTACTCCAAGTATTTCCCCAAAATTCAAAAAAAAATTTCTTAAGTTATGTATGCACTTTTATATCAAGTGAATTTTGTTTACCTATGTGCACTACTATTACTGACAAATATATACTTTTTAAAAGAAAATTTCTGTAAAAAGCAAAAGTTGGCAACAATAAAGCACATGAATTGATTGGCTGGGAAAAAAAGTTATTGCATTTATCATATGACTAATATCAGATGAATTCATGAACTGAATGATTGGAAATACATGATTTCTGTTATCATTTGACAATTGTGTCACATGAATTTAGCCCACTAATCATTTGCAATAATTTTTATTTATTACAGAATTTCATTAATACAGTGAAATACGTTGAACGCAAAACCACTTAAGACGAAATATTGGTTAACATGAAATAATACAATACTGTTGACAGACTACGAAGTATTTTCATGCATTTCCCCCCTCTTAACATGAAATAAAAAGATTTCACTTCTAGGAATGAACAAAATGGGGAAGCCACACAGATTCATAATCGGAAGAATTTCTTACAGTAAATGATGCTAATGTGAGTACAGCCGAATTTTGGCAGACAAAGACATTTTAAAGTTTGTTCAAAACTCCAAAAATATTATTGATGCTAAAATTTAAATTTAAAAATACATCTCCTGTTCCTACGTCATCCGAAATGAGGAATATCATGAAAAATATGAGCAGTTATTTAGACTCAACATTCCAATGGTGAAATGTATAACAAAATGGATGACATCAAACAATTTGATGCTAAAAAAGTCAGTTTAAAAATAATATATCAGATCATTTTCCAAAAATTCAATGAATGTGATGTTTTTCAAAACCTTGAAAGTTTTACATGAAATTTCATTGTTAATGTTTTGTTCCATTGATTTTTATTAAATACATGCATATATACATTACTTTAAAAATAAAATGTATGCTAACAAACTTAAATCTGTTGAATATTTAATTTTTCTTGCAATAACCTTGAACAAGAGAAAGTTTTGTGTTAAATGATTTTCACTGTATTTAATTTGAAATACTCCTGAATAATCAAGAAGACATTTTGTGTGTGTTTGATATATACCTCTCACCCCTTGGTTATATAACCCTCCTTATCCATTTTTTTTCTTTCAAAAAAAGAAGTTATGTATCATATGAATGTTTAGTTCTTGATTTCTCAACTTATTTATCAATCTATATCATACAGAAATTGGTAGGGGGGGGGAGAGATAAAATTAACACAGAATTCTATAAACAATTTTAATTTTATTTTCCTTCTAAATATTCAATTATAATTACTTTGAATATTATTAAAATGCAAGTTTAAAAAACAACACGAGAGAAAAAATATGGGAATCCTGAAAAATATTTTTTCTCAATAAATGTTTTCCGTTTCTTTGAATATGGAGCACTTTCAAAAATTATACTGTTCAACAGAAAAATCTGTATCCAAATTCTTTACCAAAATGTTCCATTGATTTGTTTATAAAATTATATAATTTAATGAAGGACATACAATTTAGAGAAGGCAATACTGAAATAAACTATTGAAATTCGTTGGAAGATAAGGCATTTTAAAACCAATAATACATATATGACAAATTCAAATTTTTCAGAAATATTTTAGAATAGAATTTTTTACAGTCTATAAATAGAAAAGAGTTGCATGGAGAAAAAATTGTAAATGGTCTTCTGAAACTACTGTCATGTTAAGGCAGCAAAAAAAATCAACTCATTTTAAAAATGGCAGAATTTTGATAATTAGAAACCAACATTAAAATTAAAAATCAATAAAATGGTCCCAGAAATAAGAATTCCTTTTGAAATATCTTAATCATAAGCAAGATCTATGATAGAATAAAACAATGTTGCAACATTCAAAGCAATTTTACTCTTGAATGAAATATGATTTATCATTACACTTACACACACTAAGCTGCTCTGGTATATGGCTATTACTCGCGTATGAGATATTTTTGTTAATATCAATCACCACAGCATAAATAAGAGAGGGGGGGGGAACAAAATTGAAAGCATTTCAGTAAAATACTTAAATTTCAACTGAAATATAATCAGTTTCAGCAAAAGAAATAAAAAAGATTGATGGTTATAATTCATGAGAAAAAATGGAAATAAAATCTAAAAAAATTCAAAAAAAATAAATAAACTATTTGTAAGCGCAATGCACTTGAACACCCCTCACATTATGTTTCAATGTTCATAGCACAATAAGTCATTTGCAACAGACAAAAGCCAACAGAAAAATTGTAACACTCATAAAAATTGTTTTTCCATCAAAAAAAAAAAAAAAATCTATAATATTATTGCATCTATATTCCTTTCATTTATTTTTCATGATATATAATACAGCGCAACACAGCAATATACTGCAGCAAGCATAAACTGAGAATAAAAATGATACACACTTGCTTAACAGAAGAAAGGAGAAAAACAAATTGAATTTGAAATAAGTAATTTTTCTTTTAAAAAATGATATATCAATCTAACAAGGTTCAGGAACTAAAGCAGGAGAAATTACTTAGGGAAGAAAATTGAAAATGTTATTACCCAATTCTATGTATTGAATAGGTAATTAAAAGAAAAATAATCAAAATAGAATATTAAAATCATGTATGTTTTTATTTGCTGTTCCATAGATAATGTACCAAAATTCTATTGCAGTTTTTTTCATATGAAATGGTTTTTAGATACACTAAGGTAAAAAGAAAAAAATGCCATTTTTGAATACTGCAATATCCTTGGCAAGACATTATTAAAAAAGGGAATGACGTAGCATTCATAATAATGAAATCAAGAAAGATATATATACATTACATAAAAAATTAGTTTTTATTAAATCCATAAATTACAAATTGGCTTGTATGAACTAATTTAATAAATTTCATTTATTAATCATATTTTTATGTAAGTATAAGGCTATTGTAAATATTAATATCCTAATACAATAAATAAGGAAACCACAATATAAATTTAAGAGTAAATAAGTTACAATTTTAAATCTACTTCAACTTAAATGGCATTTTATTTTAACTAAAGAATTATCTTAAAAACAAATGTTTCTTTCCCACATATAATTAGAATATATAATAACTACAGATACTAATAGATATAATAAAATGGAGATACATTTGAGTAACAATGGGAAAAAAATCAATTTTGAGATCAACACCGAAGAAAGCCACTGAACTGGTACATTTCAGAAGAGCATATACATCAATGCCAATGACAAAGAATGGTTATGCACAGAATGAAGAGAAGAAATAAAGAAAAACTATAAGTCGAGAAAATATATAAAATTCTAAAAAACATTCAAGGTAAACTATAAAATTGAAGATAACTGTTTCTATTCTCTATCTACTTTCCTTTTTAACTTAGCTTCAATAAAAAAAAAAATAAAAAAACTGCATAGAAATCATACACATTACTTGCATTGGCAGATTTAGCTGATCATGAAACTTGATATAACTCAACTTTATTAAGAAACATTTCTATAAGAAAGCATTCAACATATTACGAATGGATTTTTATTTCTAAAATAAATTATTTTAGTTCATGCAAATTAAGATAGCATATATGTAATGAATTAATGATATTTTCAAGAACAAATATTTATTTTTAAATAGTAAAAAAATAATGCTTTGATTGAGTAGGTATTGATTAAGTATCAACAACGGCAGTTTTTTAAAATTTGTCTCCCAATTCACAATTTTCAAGTGCCAAGTATTGACTGATTATTATATAAATGGTTAATAATTTATTTAGCAAATAATTTAGGAAAATTAAAATTGGATACATGTCATCAAAAATTTAAAATATGTAATTATTTTAAAAATGTTAAAATGCATAAAAAAATCTTTGTTTTCAAAATTAAAACTGTAAAATCTTGTCAACACACACAAAGTGCTCTAAAAATTCACATAACTCTTAAACTATGATACATATATTCCATACTGGTACACAAACAATAAAACACACCTAGATTACTTTCAAAGATCTTTGCAGAACTTATTTTAAGAACAAAAGACTACAGTTAACCCCAAAATTCTACAAAGAAACAAAAGAAAGTGGAGGGGGCAATCAAGAGGGGAAAACTTTTTACTCTAGCACTATCACAGGAACTAATTTTTATAACCATCTCATTAAAAGCCATCACTAGTTATATACTTTTCTATTTAAATTTGCTTTAAAATAAAAACAATTACAGTCCTGAAAAACTTATTGTTGTAGGGGCCACATAGAGATTGGCAACTGCCTTTTCTCCAGCAATAATATCAATCTACAGTTGCTTCTGGGACTACAATACACCTATCATTGATTCATGATCCCCATCAAAATAAGTCTAAACTTTCATTAGTCTTAATAAAGGATAGAAAAAAGGTGTAAAATCACTTCCATAAACTAAAGCTTACATCAATAAAAAACCATACCCCCCTAAAACAAATTTTATTGAAAATATATATCAATACAAAAATTTATAACAGATTTGGGCAATTAATGCTTTATTTGAATACAAAATCTTTTTCAAGACTTTAAACATTTAACAATAATTCTTTTTTTTTTAATTTTAATTTTTTAGAATGATTTTTAATTTTTATTTCATCACATTTTTCTTTACTCCATAATACTTAATTAAGACGTTTGTTTTTATTAATATTATTTCAATAATCACATTTATATGATGGGGAAAGGTACTGACAGTAAAATAAAATAATACCAATACAAATCTGGTAAAATGTGTGCATGAAGATCTGATTTCACTATTTAATACCTAATGATTCTTTTTAAAAAATTGTGCCAAGAGATGATTTTTTACACAAAAAAATATCCAACCAAAATTCTATGATATTGAAAGCAACCATCAGTAAGCAATTTTTCTTAAAAATAGTATAAAATTATACAAATGAAATTAAATTATGCAGAAAAACAATTCAGAAGAAACCAATGAATAATCATAAAAATGCAATTCTCCAAGGGAAGAAAATTTAGAATATTTAGAGATAAATGAATCTACCAATAAATATTTTCTTAACACCAACACAAATTAAATTTAACCTTTTATTAAGTTCAGTACATAAAATGTAAAGTTTAATTCCTTGTATAGTACACTTTTGTCCAGAGGATATTAAGAAAATAATAATGCCTGAGAAATGGTTGCATATAACACAAATACCAAGTGAAAAAAAGGAACATTTGGAAATAAAACAAAATTTTGTATTGTATAATATTTACTACAAAAATAGAACAATTTACTTAAAAAAATTCTCCAACTAATTCACACAACTAGGATTATTTTTAAAAAAATGTAACATCTAGAAGATATTCAATACCAAAATCTAGTTTTTTAAAAAAAGGTATATACTTTTAATGAATATAGAAAAAACATTTTTCAAAGGTAAGAATCCATTTTAAACATTTTCAGAGATACAAAATTTCTTTTCATAAAAGACTTAATATAAATCTTGTTACTATTTTTAACATGTTTTCAAATCAGGGGATACAGTTTTTATTAATTTTTGTGGTACTATTTCTATAGCCAATGAAAGAAAAATAAATTTTAAACTAAAAATAAGAGGATACTTAAAATTTACTAGATAAGAACTAAAAAAGGCCAATTAAAACTTTTAGTCTATCATGCTTTATACTAAATCAAATTTAATTTTTACCTCATGTGCAACTTTTTTATCTTGAAATTCAAAAAACAAACATTTTTATACAAATATACTTAACACATATAGGATTTTAAAAAATTATAACACACACACTCTCTTTTACATGTTAAGTCTTCAATTTTGTGTAGATTAAAGGAAGTGTGCCAAGGCTACAGGGTTCTGTCTCAAATATTTCACTTGGGCACAAAGCCAAATTGTGAAGAATCAAGAGCAAAACCTTAAAAAAATGCAGCCAAGAGAGAGGACATAGTATAGACAATTATAAAAATAAGACCTATTTAAATTAAAATTAGATTAGATTAAAAAAAGCTGTTTCTGTACCTTTTTATTGTATATGCTACATCAACAAAATTATATAAGTATGTAAAGATATATCCTATATTATTTTAATTTCTCACAGCAAAATGTATCATCATAAATAGAATGTTTTAAAAAATAAAATTTAATATATTAAAAAAAGCCTTATAATTTATTTAGTATTAACACATAATTATTAATTTCAAAGCAAATTTTTACTGTCAGAACTTATTTAATAAAGATACACAATGCCTCAGATTGTTTTCAAAGAAATTACAGGGCTCCAATTTTTCAAAAGTATTGCCAAATCTCCTTCTCTGAATATAAACTTTAGAATTCAACTAGAGAACTACCTTTACATTTTTATTCTATTTATGGATAACTAAAATAAGTATCCCCCCCCCCCTTGAAGCTACAAAGATATTTCCAGAATATTTTAAGAATTATTTTTTGTCTCAATTAATAATTACATATTTATATTTAAAAATAGCATTATGATTAAAAATTTACAAATCAGATGTCTCATTGCTATTGAAAAATACCAATATTTTATTGTAAAAAATATTAGTGATATATTAGAAGAATTTCATTTCCTCTCATTCAGTATCTTTCAATAAATGTAGATTAACCATAAATTTAAAAAAAAATAATAAATAAATAAAGATCTGCAATTTTTTTTTTCTTTTGGATATTTTCAACAATTTTCCTGGACATCTTAAGCTACAACACTACAACTACAGCTGATTTCTTACGTGTTTCTATTTTAAGACAACGGAGGAAGGCAGTCAATTAAATGACGAAAATATAACCAGAACCAAAAGGTCAGGAAAATTATTCTGCATGTTTAATTAATAATTAGCATCTAAATTTTAAAAAGCATTACAGTTTAATTTTAATTAGCTTTAATAAATACCTCTAAAATTATTTAAGATCAAAGTGCTATTTTTTCCCTTTTTACAATAACTTTTTAACAGAATTGCTTTGAAAAATTTTAATTAAATTCTAGTAGGTTACATGTAAATTTCATATATTTTTGATGTTTATAATTTTTTTATGGATTATTTCTAATGTTCTTATCTATGAATGAAAAACTTTCTATATTAGACTAAATAATGTAGTTTTTTAGAAACATGATACTTTTTTTAAGATGGTTTATTATAATGTCCTCTATCTTGAATCTGGAATGTAAATCAAGATTTGTTTTAAAATTACATTTTAACAAGTCACATTGTTAAAAATTAGGTGATTTTTTAATTTTAAAAGGTATTAATTTTAAATTTAAGAAAAAATGTGACATTGAATATAGTTAAAAAAAATTTGTATATTTAGTTTTCCAATTTTTAATCATTAAAATAATCTTTATGATTAAAGTCACAATGAAATTATTATGCAGCTCTTCTTTAAAGAATTAAATAACTTCAGATTCTCACAACTAATTATATTAAAAATCCTCTGAAGTTAATTAGAAACTTAACACCATGAATTAATGGTTATTTTAAATATTAGAGCTTAAAATATGTGAATTATAACAGTCGAGATAGTTAGTAGAAAAACAGGTTTTAAGAAAAGGAAAGAACTCAAAATATTGAGAATTGTAAGCAAAATGAAATGGAAAATAAAAAATTAGTATGGACTAAATAATAACAGTGAAGTGTTGAAAAAAAAAAGCTTTATTTAATTGGAATATAATCGTTTCTGAAAAGTGACAAGTGGGAAAAACATATCTACATACTTCATTTTAATATGTCACAATACCTCTGCTATTAAAGCAAAGAAACAGAAAACATTTATGGTGCCAGTCAAAATTTTTATTTTGCAACTTCCTAATACAAGAAGTGAAATAACGTATACAATAAAAGCAGAACATTAATAGCACCTTACGGTAACAACCTGTTTTGCAAATTATATCCAAGGAAATTTTGATATACATAACATTTTTTCAGTAATATGTTTACCGTAATCAGAAAAAAGTACTCAAAATCTGCTTCAACCATACCAACCATTTAAAATAAACTCGAAACCAAGCAAATTCCACTCAAATCAAAGCATCAGTTTTCCGCCACAGTTCGCTGATGTTATATTTAAAAAAAAAATCATACTCAGAATAGTTTAATTTTACACCTACCAAACACTTTCATCACAAACCATTTTTTTCCTCATGATTTAAAGCTTTTAATTTTTCATTAAAACAACCCCCCTACCCAAAATTAATTCTTACAAATCAGACCAAAGGAGATAAAATTATGGAGATGTTCTTTTCCTTGTTTTATTTTAAATGAAAGAAGAATCTTGTAATGTTTCAAATATTTACAACTACTTTAAAATTTGCATATTACTAAATTAAATTATTTTCCTGTAAGAACCCATATTAGTATATAAATTAATAAAAATAGATAGAGATTTGGATTCAGTGTAATAAAAATCATTATTAAAAAAGCAAAATTATTTTTTATAATATATATTACTTAATAGAATTTTTTTAGACTTGTGTGTGTGTTTTTTAAATTGCTTACATCTATCCCTATAACAGCTTGTCACATGAAATTTTCAAAACAGGATTTATGCCATAAAACACAGCAAAATAGAAGAATTAAGGTGCATATCAATGCTGCTTTTGAAAATCATAATACAATTGGAAAGACTCTACACAACTTAAGATAAAAATTCAGGAATTCATCAAAGGCACAAAAGAAAAGTTTCGACTTCATCTGGCTATCACACGTACATTTTTATAAAAATAATTCGTTTGAAAAGTAAAGTCATTCAACTTACCTGACCAGCAGGTACATAAATATGAAATCTGACTAGAAATTAAAGTCACTACAAAGTTTATAGTCTTACTTTAAAAAGTTTGATATATCACTTTCTTCAACTTTGATTCTTCTAGCAGTTTTTTTTATAAGGTCTTTTGAGAGTCAAAGAAAATGCTAGACTATTGTCCGCTCACATTTTCTTAGATGCTTCTCATTTGCAGCTACCAAAAGTATTATTACTTCATAGTCATGAAAATAGAAAGTCAAAGCTTTGAAGAGTGTGTTCATTGTTCCATTTACACATATATATTCTAAACAAAGGGCAGTTTAAAAAATTGTTTTTAAAAAGGCAAAAATTCAACCAATTATAAGAATATAAAAGCAAAATACTTTTCTACACAGAGAACCTTTAAAAAAATGTTTAAATATATTTCAGCAGGGAAGATGATAAATATTATTTGCCAAGTTTATAGTGAAACTGTCAGCTTACTTTGAAGCACCTATTCTTTTTTTTAAAAAAATGTTTTTTTTTAGGAATGTTTTCAAAGTGAATATGAAACTGGACAAAAGCATCCAGTGTCTACCAGTATACCAAAAATAGTTTGATGAAACCAGAAATATTGTTTCTTGAACAAAACACAAAAAAATGTTTTGCTGCAACAAAGCGCACATTATTCTCAAGCAGATTTAAAATCAAAAATAATGAAGACCTCTCCCAGCCAGTTATGCTTGATAAGTCATATGCCCACAGTGGGCATTCTGATCACAGATCGAGTTAATATAGTAAAATGTATAAGTTTTCAATAATGGTCAATCATGCGCGTAATAAGAGTACACGGAAGCTATGAGATTCCAGGAGACTTGTCTGTCGCACCTGTCAGGAGTAAATTTCCAAGCGCTGAGTTCATTCTGAGTCTCTTCAAGACGAGCCTTGAGGGCCTCAACTTCTTTTCTCATTCTTTCAAACAGCAAATTAACAGCAGGATCCAGCATCGCAGATCTTAATTGTGCAATTGTTGGTACCTGTGCTTGTTTCAATTCTTGAATCTGACCCTACAAAATTATTAAACACATTTCAATATAAGGTAATAACCTGCAGCATCAGATAATTTGGCATATATTGATCCATCAGTAAAATTTTAACTATTTCTAAAATATATGCTAATTTTTACTTAAAAAAATAACATGAAACAAATTACAAATATCAGTACATAATACTCAAAAATTGAGATAAATTCAAACATTTCCAATTAAAAAACTTATTTCCTTTAACAAAATAATTGCAGAATTAGATAACATGAATATATTATTAACAATTAAAAATTTTGTAAATTTATACTGTGGGGTAAAATCTAATACAAACATTTAATTACCCATTTCATCACATTTTTTGGCAAATTTCTTAAAGACATTTTACATTAAAAGTTGATACACAAGACTTCTTGAGCCTGCATGTTCAGTTCGATATTTATAATTGCATAATTTGTAACAATGGCATACCTGCCAATTTTTTTAAATGACTAAGCATAAAATTAATGTTGGAACACTAATTTGTGCAAAATTTTCAAAATAATGCATGAATGACACATTTCAAACAAATTTTTAAAATACAAACATTTTAATGCATAACACAATATATAAATATTTTAATGTTAAAATTTCTCACTGAATACTCTTTTGTGTACCTATTTGATTCAGAAGAAATCATTTCATAAGATACATTTAAAGGTCTAAAAAATACATTGAAGCTATATTCAACTTTTAGATTATATTTATAAATAGATTATTGCACATATCGAGATTAAACAAAAATATAAAGGTAGCAAAAAAAGTTTAATAGAATGTCCCCAATGACCCTGATTATCATTAAACACTTCATTTGTATTTATTACTTAAATCTTTCTTCTAAACCTATTGAAATAAATGTCACATTCTACTTGGGGGAGAGCTTGATTGACCCACACACAGTTTATAAAGATTTACTCTTGGCCTTAAGAAATATTTTTGATGCAGTAAATTTTGTACAAAATGTGTAATTATTACTGTACCAAGCACACACATTTTAGTTTATTTATATTCCTTCTCTTTTTCTTCTCATTTTCAGTATAAGATCTCATTTTCCATCTCAGATAAGTTTCTTGATTCCATATAAGATTTTGCAAACATTAAAACAAGTGAAATAATTATTAAATGTCAGTTTAGTAATTATAATGCAATTACACTAACGGTGGTATTCTCAATCACGAGTTAACCTTGAGTTATCCCTGAACCGGAGGTAACTCGCAGACTGGCGAAACATCATTATTCTCAACTGCGGATCGCGCCAAATCCACGGATTATTCATCCAAAGATAACCCGCCGATTTCGGAGGGTAACTCGCGGATTTCGCCACCAGAGATTAGCGGGCTACCACTTTTTTACCAACTATGCTGCTCGGTTGGAGCTAAAACTGAAAAATTGTAAATATTTTGTATATGTAACATTTGTTTTCTGTTCTATATTGTAAAATATTGATAAATGTGTGTGCATATATAGTGTTTTGAGACAAATACAATCAGATTAATACCAATAGTATAATTATTTTTGTTAGATGGAATTGGAAAAGGTTCAGTTATATGTTCTGTTTTAAATAAATGTGACCTAATAAATGAGGCCTAAGATTCAACTAACAAATATATTCTTTTACAAAAAAACTGGATTTTTCATTCTAAGATTTTATAGAAATCATGAATTAATAATTATTAGACTTTTGAAATTATTTAAATTAATGATTATATACATAATCTACATTCTATTTTAACCTACCAAAGGGTTGCTGGAAAATTTTAAATAAAAAAGAAAAACAGATTAGGATATTTATACTTGTATACAATCAAAATATAAATTGAAATTTTAAAATAATACGAGTTTTGAATTCTCATTGTATAACATTTAACAACCAAAACACATTTTCTAATAATAATACCAACTTAATTTGTACCATGCCCCACTTATTAATAATAAGAATCTTAGCACTCAAACACTATTGATAGCCACATTTTCAGGCAGTATCACATCAGAATATTTAAAATGTAGAGCACAATGTAACAACAAATAATTCATAATGTCAAAGCTGAAAATAGACATTTGATTTTTGTTAGAAGTATCTATTCCTTGTTAATTTTAATTGGTTATTTATTCAATTTGTCAGCTGGGAAAGGTGCTCAGATCATTATGTGGATCAATATTTATTTATTATCGAATCTTTTACTCAACATTTCAAAAGCAACTCACGGATCCGGTAAAAGGTAAAAATCAAAATTATCAGTTGGAGAACAAGAAACAAGAATTACCCGAGAGTTACCCAATCTCATGATTGAGAATACCACCACCGCAAGTAATTGCATTATTATTGGTAAAGTTTTCCCCTAATGAATAAGATTTACAACAAATATTTACATTTCCTGGCAGAGGAATGCCTGATATAATGCACATCTGGTCTGAGTTTTCTTAGTTCTTCCTTGTTTAGATGTTCTGACACATCTGAAGTTTCACCTCATGCAGCTAGTAATTTCTTTGTTATTGTTACTAACATGTACTTTTTTTCACTTAACATTCCTATGATTCACAGTAAGATGCTTTCTAAATTAGTTTAGAAAAAGATACCTTTTGAAAAACTTGTAATTATTGTACAATAAATTGACATCCATAGACATAACAAAAACATTTTTTAATTGCAATTAGATCTATCATGTTATAAAATAAACAAAACAGCTATCTTATTCCTCTTTTGCATGCTAGTTTATGGATCACATCAACTATAAATTTGATTATAAAAAGAAATGTGAGTTTAGTTTCTTTTCATTATCTTCTGAAACTTTTTCATCATTATGCAAAGTACTTGTATTTTTAGACATATATGATACAATTTTGAAACCCAAACAATGATTTTTAGTAACATGTGGATAAAAATATAGGTGGAATAAAATGCTTGTTTTTTCTAAGAATTTCAACAATTAATCTTTCACAATCTATGAAAAAAAATCATCCACTGTAAAATTATGTGTAGTGCTCTCCAATGATAATACTAGGCACAAAACAACATTTCTTTCCTGATTTATACTACACTGACTGAAGGCCTTGTAATATAAGTTTCAACAGCATAAACATAAGTCTGATATCGAAATTTAATTCTGTATTTCACCTTTGGCTTTGATGGTAAATAATGTTTAAATAGGCAATTGTCTTAGAAAGGTACAAATTGCTTGTCTTTTAAATTTTGAAGGAATGAACACCTTTAGAAATTGGGTAAAGATCTCAAACAATGAACAATTTCTTACTCTGACTTCAAAATAACTGTCTGATCATCAGAAGTTTCAAAATTGGTCAAGTTATCTGATTCACCAGATCCATTCCACTCATTCATTAGAGAATCCATCTCTTATTTCATTAGACTGATCACTGAATTCTTGTATAGGCTTTGTAATCTCTCTTTAGTAAGATCATATTTACAATTTGCAAAGCTTATACTGCACTACAAAAATGGTAAAACATGCCTAACATATAGTAGACTATGGACTTGATTCAGTTGTATGAATTTTTTGGAAACCGTTTTCTTTTTTGAAGCTCAATGAATGGATACTTTTTTTTTTGAATGAGACGTTAGAAAAAAATGATAGTTTTGTGAATGAATGATTGAAAATATTTTGGTATGAAGATCCGAAATATGAAAATAATTTGAGCTTGAGAGAAATGGAGATCGTTAGATCATCAGCCTAAAGCATTCCTATTGGATTTTTATCCCCCCCCCCCCTGTAGCATTTTAGAAGTGATGATTTTTCAGTTTTCCGTGCAGAAACTGTTAAAAAAACCATGTTTCATTTGTAAAAACACAATGGATGAATTTTCTTCTGAATAAAAAGTAAGAAAGTAATTATTGTTTTTTTTGTATGAATGTATGGTTGAAAGAATTTGCATTTAATTTCTAATTTTTGATTTGATGTTTCCTATGTTGTCTGCTTTAGAAGCCACATTTTTTCGTGTCTTGATGCCACTTTGAAAACCACATTTCCCTCTCTTGTTTTTGACTCTGAACATTTTGTCGCCAAATATAGCAGTGTGCTATGTTAGGATTTTACCCAAAGATCCTTTAATAAATGCATGTATATTTGATTCAATTTACGCATGTAAGGAGCACCTGTGTGACTGCAAACATTTGTTTACATTACCAAACAGTCTTCTTGGCTGAGCAAACCTTTAAAGCTTTGTAAAACCATTTTCTAATGACAAATTCATCATTTTATTTAGGTGCAACCTATAATGATTGTTATTATCCCCCTCCCCCCCTTATATAGGAAATAACTCCATTTTTTCACTGGCATTACTGGAAAAAGTCCCTGCTAAAAATGAAACTAAATATTCCAAAAGGTATCACAGATTTTTTAAAATGCATCCATAATGTTTAACATTTCCTCTTGGAATCTGCCATCAATTATGGAATTGTAAAAAGGCCACTTTCTACATTTTGCAGGATCAAAGTTTAAGCACTACAATGGGATATATTTTGTAAATTATATCCTTGCTGTCAACAGAGGCTGCTGCTAAAGACCTTTATTTCACACATTTAATCACACTCTTTCCGACTAGAAACTAGTTCACTACTCACAGCAAATGCTTTTGTCCTTGCGCATCAGCACTGCTTGGTAATATTGGACTTTAGAAAAAATTTCCAAAAAACAGGATTGGTTTGATCAGCTGCAGTTAGGAGGAAAATTATGCTTTACAAGAAAAGATATGAAAAGCAGTTCAACCCTTATTACATTTGACTGGACATCTCCCAAGCAAAGACAATCCAATTTTGAGTCACTACTTTTTGATTTATCATTTGAGAGGTGCTTCAGTCCACTATTGGGACAATTTCACTAGACACTATTTCACAAAGGCATATAATACAGCATTCCACAAAATGCACATTCCTCCCTTTGGAGATGATAAAATATAATCAAATACCCTTTCATAAGATTCTTTAGATATTTGAAATTGCATTTTGTCCTTGTTAGATGTGATAAAACGAATAATGAACGAAAATAAATCATCCAGCAATACATAGTATAAGGAAGACAAATGTGTACACAACACAAGACTAGTTGTTCTAAAAAGTTATTGCAGAGAAAGAAGGAAAAATAATGCTTCACTTAATGAAACCCTAACTACGAATCAACTTTTAAAAACTTACTAGATAAGAGTTCTATACTTTTTGTGAGCTTGCTTTACGATCATTATGAGCAGAAAACCATAGATAGTGAGTACAATCACTGGATGACAGAAATTTTGTGAAAATTCTTAATAATCAACAATCAATACATAAAAGCATAATGAAAGGTCAAAAAGTGTAAATTGTATACATAAAATGCTGTGTGTAAGCTCTTTTTTTAAAAAAAGTTCACAATTGTAATTTATATTAATTTTTCTATTCTTTGTAGATTCAAATTTAAAAAGCGATATAAAAACAAGAATTCCAAGTCAGTCAGTCAAAAAAAAAAAAAAAAATTTAATTTTTTTTCTATCATATAATGAGCTAGTTACTTCAAAATCACTCCATAGTTCTTATTGTTAAAATTAATAGAGCCATTCTCCGCTTAAGAGATGATGGAAAACTTATCACAATCAAGGCATTATCAACTGAGTTTTTACATAATTTTGACAACCTGCAATTGAATGTATAACTATTATCAAAGACAGGGGGGGGGGGGGGTAGGCAATTGTTTCAATTTGAGTGCTGCTATATGGAAGTGGAGGTTTATGGAAGGCTACACTTTATAAAATCCCTATAATCATTTGTTAACTTTGAATTTCAGAAGAGGTATAAACTGTAATAAAAAAAAATAAGCATGAATAAAATTGTGACAGCTTTATTAAATTTATTTATTGTGCTAACTTCATATTATTGTCAGTTACACAAGCACATTTAATTTAAGAATCAGTTTAATGAGACAAATGTACCCTATTACTCTTCGACAACTTTTCTTAAAATCAGGAGTGATACATATATCCCTTACTGAGATTCTCATCACAGCTTTCAAGTTAATGTCAAAGAGAATCTATATTTACTCTTGTTGACCTTCAAATAAGAAAACTTCGCTCACTAATATATATGTAGACCTAAATATAAAGAACATTTTCCCAGTAAATTTCTACATACATGGAAATATTTTAGCAAAGATTTGTAAAAGTTAACTAATTTCACAGCATTAAACTTTTTTTTTAAGAGTGATTTCTATTAGTGATGCATTAAGTTTATAATAATTATTTCCATAATATATAATTTTATTTCCATTGAATCAAAATAAATTCTGGTCAGATAGCCTAGAACAAATGCAAAAAGAGGAAAAGAATTTCGTGAAAGAAAAAAAAAAGCAAAACTAGCAGCAATTCCTGGCGAAAGTCTATATATCACCAGGTAGTTCTATCACAGCTTTTATCATCTTTATGCATAAAGTTTTAGTGATGTACACATCAGAGGCTGCTGCAATCATTGGATCCGATGATGATTAAAAGCTGATTATCTTAACTGGAGACTTTAATGTTAATTTAGCTTTAGAAGAAGCAAAGCCATTCGTTGAATTCTTGAAACAGACACTGAATTTGACAATGAATACTGATTCTAGAGAAGGAAAAATAATATACGGAACCACGATTGATGCAGTTTTCTCACATTTTCTTGATTGACTACAAGCGAGGATTTTTACATCCTACTTTAGTTACCATACACATATTGTGTCTTTCTTAGAAAATGATTATGCAGAAAATTGAATAAAAATATATTCATACAATAAATGAAGTTCAAATTTTATTTGATTAAAGTTATCTCAGCAGTTTATAATTAGATCTATTCCTACATTTACGGCCAACATTGCCAAAGGAGTTTCACTTTTATCGCATGGCTTTCCCCATTCTTTTTTTTTATACTGTGAACATACATTATGTCAGTAAGTTTAAGCTGCAGATCCTCAGATACTGTGTTAGTATCAGCAGTGACGGGCAAAAGCAAATTGGACTTAAGTGCAATTTTCTTCAACTCTTGAAATAATTTTATGACCTCCTCTTCCAACACTGTAGATGACCTAATAATTTCAGCAGAAACACTTGTGGGCACTTTCTGTTTTCTTAACATAGGAATATGACAAAAATTGGCTTCAGTTTCTTGCCTTGCAGCAAATAGATCTAGTTTCGTTATTGAACAGGTTTACGTGCTTCTACATTTCATGCGCAAACAAACCCTTTCCTTCCAGTGTCGCATTCAATTTCTGAAATACATCATTTGCAAATATCTCACATTTGCACTCCTCATACCTTATTTTTTAAAAGTAAAATCATGAGATATCTTTCTTGTCCAAAAACCAAATTCATTTTATCATTTTGTCCAGGCTCAACCACCTCACATTGCTGTGATAAATTATGTCTCCATATTTTGCCTCCACATCCTAAAGGAAAGATATGATCTGTTGATGATAGAGAGCCTTTGTTTTGTGATTGCATTCACTATTGGCAGCAAGCGAATTGCGCTATTTTCCAGAAAAATCTGACTGATTTGGGTTTTTCCCCATGTAAGAATCTTTGTTATTTTGATATTAAAGCACAATTCTTGTGGTGCCAGTTTTGCTGCAGGGACACTAATATGTAAGTAACACTTGTTTCTTAAAGCTTAATATCTATATTTTTCCCCACTGAAAACTTAGACCCCATCTGTTGTAATTTTTGCCATTTTGTTCCAGAACAAGACGCTTTTCACCATATAATTCACAGCATACTCATTCAAGTCCTCACTAGTGGTTTTATTTTTCATTGATTCTAGGCCAAGTAACTTTGCCGTAATAAAATTTTCATTAATTCCATGGATGTAGAAGAGTTACTGTGCAATGGCTTTGTTATCCGTGTTCTCATCCAGCGCCGAAGAAAACCAAATTTTTGCTCGGTCTTCAGTTTTCTGTGAGTTTATCACTAACTGAATCAATGTGGTGCATTAGTCCTTGTGGAATACTAACTGCTTTCATATTTGCTTCTAATATCAGGATACAATGTACCTGAACACACTGTACATAAGTTCACCTTCCAAATTTGATACTAGGAATTAGTCCATTCTAAGTTTAATCAATAAATTTAAAACAAATTCACCTCAAATGTTTAAAAAAAATTAAATTTTTTAAAATCTAAAGACTATTTTTATTAGCTTGCTTAGCACTAAAAAAAATATTTAACATGACTTTTTGACCATATCATCAAAAAAAATTAGTTACTTTAAATATATCTTTATATTTATGTTAATTCTACAGCATGGTCAATAAAATTTAAATTTTGAGAGAAGTAGTACAGTAAAAGCTATTCATACAAAGCTTTATACTTTCTATTTCTTCTTTCAAGATTTTAAAAGTAGGTGTAATTTTTTAAGTGTTGCAATTAAGTAGTCATAATTATTTTATTTTTTTGGAGGGACAAAAAACACTCTTAACAAGTTGCATGCCCCCAGTGGGTAGCCCTGATCTAAATAGTCTATACAAACATCCATGGATGACCACAAGCTAAGATGCGAAAAATATCTCAAACTGATATTTTTCTTTCGAAATCATCTATACTAGTAGTTCATTCAACCGAATTAAATCTGCCTTCTACAAGTTATTTCATGCGAAACTGAAACAGAAAAGCATTTGTAAACATCAAAACTGGAAATCGAGAAGCAGTGTACATGTAATGATGATAATTATATGGTTGATGATAAATTAGAAAATATTGATAAGTTGGTTACAGTAAAAAAATGACTGAAGATATATCAAGCCAAAATAAACCAATATCTTTTTGGGGTCCAATTCTGGTTTGAAGCCCTGATATATTTAATATTTCAGTATGAATTATTATTACTCTAGAGCTATACTCAAGCAATTGGATGCTTGCAACAAAATTTAAACTTTCAACGAATTCAAATTCTCCCTACCTAGAATCTTAATTATAATACCAGAAATATAAATTAACTTAAATACATAAATATTTAGATTGTGAACATTATTTAGCTGAAATATTATTCAGAAATGAAGAAAAGCATCTTCAAAACTCAAAATTAAGATTATTTGCAAAACACAATCTCCTTCATTTTATTTATAAAATAAAACTTAATTAATAAAAATATCTACTTACAGCAAATTCTTGCATTTCATGTTCTTTGGTTGTTAATCTCATTACTAATATATTTTCTCTTCTACTAGCATCTAGTTGTTGCTGCTTTAATTTTTCTTCTGATTCTCTTAAGCTCATTAATTCCGCTACAACACAAAGCAATTAAAATCAGGGGAGAAACAGAAAAAGCAAAATTGTTTATTTAAAGAACAGATAATTTATGAAAATACATTATACAATTAAAAGTTTATACACAATGACAAAAATCTTCATAAATTTCCAAAAAATCAAAAAGAACAAGTAATCTACATCACACATAGATGAATTTTGAAACAAGTTTCATAATTGTATGTACTTAATCAACAAATAGGGTAAAGAGGGGGACCAAATAAAAAAGTTTTGGTTTTATTTTAAAAATTCTACTGAGCATATATTCTTAAATCTCCAGAGCAAAAGATACTTTTGTATTTATTTCAAAAGATACCAAAAGCTAAAAAAATAAATAAATAAATTTCTTATTCAAACTTATCCACTTTAAACAGATCAATGCTGAACCCTACTATTTTATAATACTTATTTTTCTAATTATTTCTCTAATTAACCTAACAATTATATATATTTTAGTTCAAATATATAAATCAAGATTTTATAGCATTTTCCAATCTACACATAATTATAGAGTAAACACAGTGGGGTAGAAAACACTACTTCTACTGGAGATTTATAGAGAAACCACAAGGAAAAAATATGTAAATCTAAATGTTTTGTTTCAGTGATTTTTATATTTTCACCCTTATGCAAGCTTTTTAAGATCAAAATATAAGCTTACATAATGTAAAAAGATCATATTAGATGAACTCGAAACATTTAAATTTGTAGCACTGCTGTTAGTCTCATTTAGAAGTATATAAAAAAATCATCTCCAAACTAATTTTTAATAAATTGCCATGGTTTGTGTACATGAAAAAGAATTATGAATAGATGTGGTTTTATTTTGAAACCACCGTCTTTCTTAAGGATTGAAAATTAGCTTCATTTCAGATGATTTCAAAACAGTTCTGTATATTAAATATAGTGAACTTCAGTAAAATATTTAAAATATGGTAAATATAGTCTAAAATTTACTCACAGTGCTCACTACCACTCTGTAACTTGTTCTCTAATAAGTCAATATATTGGTCTTGTAAATTCCAACTGAAATATTCGAAGAATATTCATATATTTAATTATCATTAAAATGATTTAAGAGTTAATACATAGAATAAAATAAGAGATATAATATACCAACCACAAATATAAATTCTTAAAAACAAACAAAAAAAATATCTTGAGAACACATCATAATTTTTATATATAATATTTCAAAGCTAGAAAGAATTTTTCAGCAAAGATGTGATATTATCCCTCATTGGTAATAATTTTTGATAATAGACATGCCTCTTTGGAAATTTCTAAAAACTAATTACAAATGATTTTTTCTTAACCCTTTAAGCGTTCCAAACGTCTTTTTCTGCCATCCTGAGATGCTTCAAAAACGCACCACACGTTTTTTCTCGTAAGACCGGGGACTCACCAAAAATGCACCAAACGTGTTTTTTCCTACTCAAGTAACAACTTCGAAAGTGTTAGAGACGTCTTTTTCCGAAATTCTTTCCCCCCTTTAAAGGCTTAACATCTTGAAGGATAATTAGGGAGGATTGGGGTGACACAATGGACTCTGACAGGAAGTTTTATGGCTTGCCCCGTTCTTCCCCTGCAGCAATCGTAAAAAACTGGGAAGAATTTAAAACCTCCAGAGCGTACGGACTATCAGTTAAAGTTTGTAAGTAAACTTGACTTTGAAATTTTTTTGGGTTTGAATTAAATAAATTCTTTGATGTAGTTTTCACGATCTAAGCATTTTTATAAATCTTTCATTTAAATCATTTTTTTAAGTTCCATCACATAAGTAATATAGATGATATACTCACTTTTGATTTAATATTAATTTGAAATTCAACGAATTGGGAAGGAAAAGGGTAGCTTGATAAAATCACATTTTTTCTTTACCTTACAATTCTCAAGTAGAATTAAGGTTTTTTATAATGTATCTCTAAAAATATCTATGATATATCTATATTTAAATTCAAAGTATACATCAAAACAATGAGGATAATTTACAGTTTCGTTTTTCTTATTTTAATTAATACTTCTAAGTTTTTTTTTAAAGGAATTATTTCGTTTGTGTCAAAAATTTATAAAAAAAAAAGGTTCAAAATTTAAAACCTGTTAAACTTTTAAAATTCTAAACATGAATAATTTTCAAGTTTCTGTACAACAGAACTTGCAAAATTTTTGTACGCATTGATAAAAAAACAACAAAAAAAAAAACTATTTAAATCCTTTAGTTTTCCATAATATCAAAGCCAGGTGTTCAGAGTATCTTACATACAATTCCTAGTTTTGTATTGTTTAGATAACGAATTATAATAGAATTTTTAATGTCTGAAATTCAGTTTCCTTCAAAGAGAATGGGAACAACAAGCTCAAATTTTTAAGCTTGAATCTTTGGGCAAAGAGAAATGAAAAGCACCTGGACAAATTTACAGTTGACATTTGCGTCAATAAATAAATATAAAGATCCATTTTAAATTCAAGTTAAAAAAATATCTATTTATGCAAAATCTCTTATCATTTAGATTCTATTATAGAGGTTGGCTGAAGAACAAGTAATTAAAATTTTGACATTTTTTGTAATCTTAACCATACAAAACCAGGAATTTTATATTAGCTGCACTGAAATTCTGCATTTGAATTTCGAAAAATATATTTATGTAGGTATCTTGCGTACGCAGTTGAAAAATATTTACCATAAATACTAATAATTCTTTGGATATTTAAAATTTTAAATTGAATTTTTAATATATTCCACTTCTAATATGTTTTCATTTATTCCGTAAATTTCATACAATTTGGTTGAGTGAGTGAGTGAATATTAACGTCGCTCTGTTCAGCTATACTCGAGAACTTTTGGCGACGAACCTCGTCATTTTGAACCATGGTCAAGTGACGAGGATGAAACCTGTGCTAGCACCTCTCTCCTTCTCCTAACTACCACACCACACCAACAGAGGGATGTTTCAGCTCTTGACAGATTTAACGTGCATCGTTCCCCTACACGGCGGGTCTTCAGTGGTAATGGGCTCGAACTCATGATACGCCAGCCACGAGTCCGTTACCTAGAAAAGGTTTACCTGTTTCATTAAAAGATTCTAAAGGGAAGAAAGTGGAAATTATTGCCTTCCAAAAGGGAAAAATGTGTGTTTTGAAGTACAAGGATAAAAAACCCCTGCATATGATTAGCATTTTTCATAACGTTGAAATGATGGAAGTGAAAGCTAAGAAACGAGATTCTGTGAAAATGAAACCAAAAGCAGCGGTGTTTTATAATACCACCATTGGGTGGTGTTGATAGATCAGACCAGTGTCTATCCTACTATCCTGTTGCCCGAAATCAACAAAGGAAATACTACAAGAAGATTTTTCGACATTTGTTAAATCAAATTGTGTGGAATTCCTTCACTATCTATAAAAAAAAATGGAGGTATTTTAAATCATATTGGTTTTCGAATGAAACTGATTGAACGATTGATGGAAGAAGGAAGTAGTAATTCCGATTCTCGAAACTTTGTTACCTCTGAAATTTCGAAAATGTAGTCCGTTTAATTGGAAGGCATAAATGGAAATATGTGCTTCATAATGGCTTCATATGTGGAAAGTGACTCTTCAAGAAAAAACAAACCACCACGAAAATGTATCATATGCTACCTTAAGAAAAATGATAAAGGAAAACGCATTCGAAGAGAAACACGTTTTGAATGTAAAGACTGTAATGTTGGACTGTGTGCAGCGCCGTGTTTCGAAAAATATCACACTGTGACAGTGCTATAAACGACGTATATCAATCAATCAATGACGTATCTATCAATGTATACCAAATCTTTTTTCTTAAAATTAACGGTTTAAAAATGTTTTGAACAAATATATTTGTTTTTGCCCTCTATATGCATATGTACACTTCTAGCTTCAGTAATGTACAATTGTTTAGATAAACTTTTGGCTTTGTAAAAGGTATTTTGCTTTGACTAAACATTTTATAGCAAATTTTAATAATATTTTGTATACTTCTTTGATAATTTTTGCTATTTATACCTGTTTAAATTATTATTTATAAAAGTTTCTTTGCAATTGTTTGTAAATTGAACAAAACCTTTTCTTACACAATTATGTATATTTGAGGATGAATTCTGATTTATTTTATATTCAGTAAATACAAAAAATTTTGTAAATTGCTTTTTCTTTGCAAATTTATTTGTTTTAAAGCATGCATATTTATATAATGAAATTTCTAACTATCCAAATTATGTCGGGCTTTTTCTCCATTAAAGGCTTTTAGGATTTTAGAAATCATCTTGTAATTATTCATTATATATTTAATAAGGAAAAATATTTCCATATATAAATAAATTTTTGGTCCCGTAAGTATATAATTGTTTTTAGCTACAGTTTGTAAAATGTATTGGAATTAGTAGTGGGGCCGGAGTTTTACAAATTATGATTGTTTTTGACTGCACTAAGTTATATATTTATATTTCATTCTTTTTACATTATGAGTAGAAGTCATAAACAGTTTTATAACAGTCAAATAAATTTTTGTTTTATATTCAAATTATGCTATTATATTGATCCTGAAAATAATAAGTTAGTTTGACAAGCCATTATTTAACAATTTTAAAGCATTGAACATTTTGGAAGTTTTTTAAAACTTTTATAAAATACTAAATTATTAAAAATATTTAATTATTGTAAATGATTTATATTTCTTAGATTATTGGAAACAAAAAGTATAGAATTTAAAATCTAGTTCTTTTTTGTATTTTAATAATTATTTTTATAGCTAAACCTGGAAAAAACACGAAATTTTTCAAATATTAACTTTAAGATTTTTAAAAAAACATAACTGGAGCTCCAAGTCCTAAATCCATATGAACTTTTATGGATCATATGTTTGGGAGTATTTACAAGATATTTCAAGATTGGGGAAAAAAACGTTAGGGATTAGAAAACACATTTTCAAAATTAAAAGTCTGAAAAAAACACATTTATAAAATTTGGAAAGGCAAAAACAAAAACTAATAGTGTCTGTAAAGCTCTAATTTTTAATATGTTATTTTCCAACTTATGTTCTACATCCAAACACTACTTGAAATAATTATGACTGAAAATATATTTTTTAATTCAAAATATTCTATTACGCAATATTAATAACATTTGTTACTTTGATAGATTATTCGGTTTCATCTTAACCTAATATTTTCACAGGAGTTTTAAATACACAAAACATTTATACACACAAAATAATAGTGATATAAAGGTAATCCCGAAATCATCAAGTTTGTAAATAATGTCAATTTTTTTTTTCTAAATCGGGGTAGTTTAGCAAGTTTGGGTTTTTGTTGCATGACTTGAAAATACTAAAGTAGTACTACAAAATATTTACTATAATGTAGTTTAGACATCAGGGAAATATTTAGTTCTTTCTACAACATTTGTATTCAGAACATTTACATTTTGAAGTCTAATTGTAACATCATCTGTGAAAGCTGGATTTTAGATTTATAAATTTCAGTCGCGTATTCCTTCCCTTTCAAATGTTATTTCTCACAGAAGCCTGCTTACATTTTTGTCATGCCATTTCTCAACAGGAAAAAATTAATGAAAACAAAGTAAAAAGCTTTTAAATTATATAAATTATGTGTACAAATAAATATAGTTGTCTTTAAATCAATCTTAATTAAGTAAATGTGAGAGAACTCAAAAGCTTCAAAACATAGCAAACAGAAATGATTTTAGAAATTAAAATTTCAGTTAATACCCATTTCACACGAAAAAGTGGCCTTTGTTCAAAAATATTTTCAATTAATTTAATTTAGAATTGCAAAAATACTTTAAAGTGAATTCAAAACTAAAATCAAATCTCAGAAAACTTAAAATTTCTTAAAACCTAATTGGTTTTCAGGTCTTCTGGAATGTATGCTTTGTCTAAGATCCAGCCTAGAGCCTAGGCTTTTTTTACAGTTTGAAAGTATCCTAAAATGATAAGAGAGAGATCCCAGTTCAGTTGGAGCATGCTTTCCAAATATATGGGCCACAAATTTTTTTTTAAAAAACCCTGATGTTTTTGTTATTATGCCTTAAATTTGGAAAAATTCTCGACACTTAAGAGAATATTATTTAAAAACCAAAAAATATAACCCGTTTTTTCCACATGTGTAATTTTTTTACAAAACTACCCAAAATTTTTAATATAATAACATTTCAAAAGCAAAAGGTAGGGTTTTCTTGCAATATAGAATGAATTATGAGGATGATGAATTTATACTGTTAATATTTAAGAATAAAGTAACAATTTGTAAGGTTCTAATCCTGGAATTAAGGATACATCTCTAAATGTTAAAATTGCTTATAAAATTTCTTATATTATTAATTGTCAGTTAATTTTACTTATGTAAAATGTTTTAAGTGTACTGTTTTTAAAAGACAAAATTAATCAGTAATGCACACACATCTTTGCAATGACTGAATTGAAAGATGTAGTTACGGATGACAATTTCCCATTTATAAATATATGCGAATATGCATTTAAAGGATGTAATACTAAAGAAACGGAAAGATGAAAATCAAATCTGAGTAGAAAATGGGAAGAAACGCTTTCGCATTTAACACATTTAAGAAAAATATATTTCCTTATTAAAATTATTGATTGAAAGTGTATTATGTGGTTCCGACACAAATGCTGAAGTGGTGAGAGTATTATTTTATTCTTAGTGCAAGTTGTTATGATGAGATTTGATTTATGCCGAAAAAATTCATTCAACAGAAAAGTATAAATTTAAGGACTAAAATTTGCATAAATTAAAAGTATTAAAATCTCTTTAATGTTATTTTAAATTAAAAATATAATAAAATGCAGAAAGCCCAGTTTTATCGTACAAACTTCTTCATCGTATATATAACAGAGGTTCCCAAACTTTTTTGTCTCATAGACCCCTTGCCATGTTTTTCGGTTTCAGGTAGACCCCTGCCTACCTAATATTAAATTTTTGCAAATTTATCAACTTAAATGTCTTTTTGATAATTGGTGCTACTACTTTCAAAAAATTAAATTTTTAACTGTAATGAAGTATAGTTCTGCGTTTAAAACTTAAAGAAGCGCATATAATGAATTAAAGTTAAAACACAAAATAACTGAACAAATGCTTTTAAAGAGAAGGATGAATCTGGTGTTTCAATAACAAATTTTCAATATTTAATATCAATCTTGTCAGGTTTAACCCTAACCTTCCTTTTTCGTAAGTGCCTACTTCTTTCTTTCTTTTCCTTTCTTTTTTTGTTTTGAGATTGGCAAACTCAGTGAAACTCCTTCTCACAAGGAAAAACACATTTAAAAACTTTTCATGATATTCCATATTTTGTGACAAATATCAGGTATGTCTTTTTAAAGCCAAAATTACTGACATCCGTTTCTATAAGATCTTCATTAGGACCGATTCTAATAAGTTCCTATTGCAATATGACACTTTTTTTTTCAAAGCGACTATTTGAAATCATTGTCTACTGCTGTATTACTAAAAAAACAATCTCAAACTTAGTTTCAAAATCTGAGTAAGGGCATTTAAATGTTAAACGTAGGTTAAAATGTCCTGATAGACTGTGACAAATTTTAAAAAATTCTGACGTTCAATATTATACTTCTTTAGCTTAATTTTGGAAAAAAAATGCTGAAATATTCCTTGTATTAATAAAATTTATGATATCACCTAGTATGGTAGTCAACTTTTATGTTGTTAAACTAACCTCACTAAATTTAGTAAACGTTAAATTGGTAAAATCTGGTTCCCACTGGATCAAATTTTTTTAAAGATTAACGTCATGATCTGGTTTAATGAGAACCACGGTCATAGACCCCCATTTACACCTCATGAGCCCCCAAATTATTTTTTTACTCGCGTGGAACTCTTGCAGGTCGTCATAGACCCCTGGGAGTGCATATAGATACCTTTAGGAATCATTGGTATATAATGATACTACATTTATTCTCATTTTGCTTTTTTAAAAAAATTATCACTTTTACTTTTTTACCTCATAATTTTTTTTTTAAAAAAAAAAGAAAACAGGAAAATTGGTTTGCGTTTTCTTAGTCTGATATTCAACAATGATTACATATTAATTCTGTCTTGATCAAATAGTAATACCAAAATCAAAATGTTTTTTTTTTTTTTAGTTTTAAAAAGTAATAGGAGAAAAAAATTAATTTTCTTTTGCTTATTAAAAATATTTTTCAACTTTTAACTCGCCATTTCTTTAAATCTTTATTTTTTATCCTTTATTTGCTTGTTACTATGATTCAACAAATTGGATGGTTTCTGTTCGCCGTGATGTGGATCCAACGTTCATCACACAATTTTCTCCCAAGGCAACAGCTATGAATGAGAAATCTCCCCTTTTTCCAACAACTCAGAAACCGAAAAAGCAATAAAATCGTCCCCAACAAAAGCGCTTGTAGACCTCCCGTATCTTAAAGGGGGAAGGCATAAAACTGTGGTGCATTTTCGAAGCAGTTCGCAAAAGTACACAGGAACCGTTTCGCTACCGCCAGCTTTGAAAAAGTAGACCGCTTTTGAATGAGTTTCAATTAGAGCCTCAACCACCCAGAGGGTTAATCTCCTTTTCCTTATGGTGTCATGCGAAAAACTCATGGTCTTTCATATTAGGGGTTTCACAACAGTGTCATGTTTTTGAAGCAAAAATTATGTGGTAGCGAAAAATGAATTATGTGATTCTCCTTTAATATAACTTTCTTGTTTCCTGGTAAGCTAAAAATCATTTTAAAGAACCTTGTCCCAAGAATAAATAGCACATTCAGGACATTAGCAAATTCACTTTGATATTGCCCCCCCCCCCAAAAAAATTTTAATAGGAAAAGTATCTTATCTGTTTAAAAAATGCATTTTTGTTCAGAATGTAATCTTTACAAATATATATAAGCCAAAATTTGAAGAGGGCTAATCAATTTTTATTATAAAAATCAAAAACCTCACAAGGAAATAATGATTAAGAAAACCTCATAAGCATAAATAAAAATACAAGAGCTTGCAATTTTAAAATGTCAAATAGAATTAATTTTTAACTGAAAGATGCCCTCACCATTTTTGAAGCTGTTCTTTAGACATTTTTTCCAATTCTTCCCTGGCAACACGAACCTGTTAAAAAAAATTTGGATAAATAAATAAAATAGATTTGGATAAAAATTTGGATTTTTTTAAAAACAAATATTGTTAAGCTTTCAATTATTTTGAAGACTTAACAAATGAATTGGCATTCAAGTTCATATATTTAAAAATTTAAATGCAGTTTTTCCTAAAGCATTTAAATATCAGAATCATTTAAGGAAGATTTATCATGTATGCTTTGTATTTCCAACTAGCTTTCTAAAAATTATTTACTTTTAACAAAAGAATCCATGCAAGTAAGATAAAAAGAAAATGCATCCTTAATACAATAAATACTTTGACATTTTTACATGCAGAATAAAATTTCAGTGAATAGTCATATCTTAAACAAAACAAAAAAAAAGTTGTACACTTTTTTACATTTTATAAAACACATGCAAAAAATACCCCCCCCCCTGTATTTCAGACATCAAAATCTTAAAAACAATTGGATTTCATTTTTAAGAAGTATAATAATAATAGAAGACACTTCTTTAATAAGATGTATGTTTTGTGGAATTTCTAAGAACATAGTAGCATAGAAGAAAATTGAAATTAATACAACAGTCGCATCCTTTCAAATTGACAATCATGGTTTAATGGAAATTCATAAGTGACTAATTCTATAGCTATTCGTCAACTTGATTATTTCAATTCCCAATATATCATGAATGAGTGAGTGTTTATTTTTGTCACACTAAAAAGCAACATGTGGGCATTGTGAAGGTAACTGGCAACAGACCTCATAATTTTGAACCATGGTCAAGTGAAGAGGAAAACACATGAGCTGATCTTTCAAACTTAACACCATGGCAACAGGATTTTCAGTCCCCAAGGATTTAACATCCATTAGCTCCTCTACATGACGAGTCTTCATGAAAGCTGACCACGAGTCCATAACCATGACCGCTATGCTACCATTGGGGGGCATAATATATCATTAAACTATTTGAAATACTTCCAGAGCTCAAGAAGCCAAGGAAAATTTTTCCTTATTTAATAAAACTCAAAATTAAAAAAAAAATCTTATTCCCAAGTGGCTCATGTAGCTTAAATGAAAGTTAAGCTCTTCTCTAAATATTCCTGTTTGAGTTCCTTAATTTATCTTTGGCACACTTGGTAGTAACCATTCCATAACTTCATTTAAATGAGTTTCAAATAATTTTCTTAATATAATTTTGAAAAAACAAACAATTATCAATACTTTTGTACACCATTTTTCCCAATGCAATGAAGATGTCATTAAAATTAAATATTGTTATAAAAAGGCCATTAGTAAACAAAAAATTGTATAACTTACTCGGGTTATAGTAGGAGTTTTTGCTGCCATAACTAATCTATAAAATTAGAAGAAAATAATTAATAAAATAATCAGTGTGAATCAAATGTTTTAATTTCCTCACAAACAAACCAAATGTTTATCATATAAGTAATTAATAAATGGAAATGTGTGACAAGTACAAGCGAAACTTATTCATTATCATATTAATCATATGTATTTATAACATACTAAAACTTAACCAAACACATTAAAAGATAAAGTTCTTATTTAAAGAGAATATTTTTAAATAGTTGCAAATGTCATTTTAAAATATAATATTAACACAAGCACATTGAAATTGTTCCCACTATTTTGTAGCATAATGAATTCTGAATGCATTGAAACAATATAACAAAAAAAAAAAAAAAAAAAAAAAAAAAATGCTTATTTCTGCAACTCTTTGAAATTAAAAGAATTCTAATACTTTTACTCACTCCTTATGTTTCAGTTTTAATAGTTAAGTTATGTATCTGTTTCAGGTATCAAGAATTCAACTAATATATTTTTCAAAGAAAAATATATACTGAAAAACAATTATAAATAATTTGCCAGAAGAGGTAGGAAATGCCCAAACAGAAAAAGGTATTTTAATGAACAAAGTAAATTCAACAATAAAATGAAAACTAATCCAATATAAAATTCTACATTTAATTATTAATTTCTAAATAAGCAATTAAATAAATTTACAAAAGCAATGATAATTACAGATAATTTTCTTAACTGCAACTTTTAACTTGAGTAAAAGTGTTAAAAAAATATTCCATAAATATATCAAATGCTTCATTCCACAGAATAAGGCATTTAATTCACACATTCAAAGGGAACCAAAAATTTTTTAAAAATATTTACTATGAGATTTGTTTTTACTGCTAAATACACAATAAAATCTAAATTATGCATACCAATACAAAAATCTAAATATTTTCATTAACCAAAAAGAAAAGTAAAAAAAACTTAAATTGACTTCCAGATATATTTATAAAATATAGATTGACTTCCAATGCAATCCATATATTAAAAAAAAAACACACACACGCAAAAGAAAAATTATTTAAGTCGAAAAGGATATACGGTGGTACTTAGCAATTTAAATACCCAAGAGCCTGAGAAAACATTCAGGCAAATATTGCACTAGAATATCAATGCTGCTATGAGATCTGTATGCCCAGAAGTATTGTAAAATTCGGCCATAAATCACCTGTCAAGAGATATTAGAGAGCAGGACCTGGTTTTGAAAACTTCCAAATATATCTTGTAAAAAGGTGACTAGTTTACACAAGCCCCCCCCCCTCCTCGCTTTTTAATGCACCACATCATTATTTAGGTACACACAGGTTTCAATATTTAATTTATGTCAAAAATATACTTTAAAATTTAATATATTTTTCTGTTAAAATCATTTTGAAAATTTAATTTGTGGGACTAATGAACACAAATTATTCTTTAATTTTTATTATTTTTGAAGAGGAAATATATTATAACTCCAGCAGGACAATTGATTTGAAATATATTTTAATATATATAAAAAAGAATTCCTTAAAGAAAAAACTTTTTCCTAATTAATATACTTGAGATCTTTCACAATGCCCTACTTATTATTTTTAGGCACAAATAAAAAAAAGTGTAATATTTAATTAATTTTAATTAAATAATAAAACATGCTAAATTTACCACACACACAAAATCCTTACAATTTAAACTTGAAATGTGTAAAAAATAATTAACATATATAAAACTAATGCCAGAAAAAAGTAACACTTTGCATTTTAAAATACCAAATTTAAAATTTCTCCCAAGATTTTTTTAATAAAAATATATTTACTGATGCATTAGAATATTCAGTAATGATAAACTAAAATTTGAAAACTAATTAAGCTTCATTTTGTCTTTTAAAAACTCTGCCACATGATTTTTTTCCTCTGTTACTTTATTAGAAATTTACATATATAAACTAAAACACATAACAAGAGACTGTATCATAAAATTTATTATCAGCAAGCTTTCAATTATTACACAGCCACAAATATCAATTCAAAAACCAAACAAAACAGCAGAGTTAAACATTCTTTCTCTTTACTTCACATGTTACTGTAGATTTAAAAAACAACATGAATTGAAGAAAGAAAAAAGAAAGGCATGACGTATAAGGCAGTTTGACTAAGAACAGCTAACTTTGAAACAGGTTTCATTTGTATAATCTTGGAAAAAATATTCATGAATAATATATGATTAAAAATTTTAATTTTAAACATTTTAAAGGAATACAAAAGTAGTTATACAACTCTAAACATTAAAAAAAAATCTTAAGAGTATACAGGAGGGATCTTAAACTGGAATGCTTCAGAGGGTGGAACACATCAACATCACTTAACTGAGGTTAAAAATTCCGAGATGAATGTATGAAAGCTTTTGAGCAGTTCTAGGTCAATGTTTATTTAATCTAATCAAAGTTTGTGTCTTAAAAGTTCTGTTATAAAGAAAGTAAAATATACTAGACTTCAAATGATAAGCAGGATGTAGTATGCAACTTCAAAAAGGCAAATAAGTTCAAAAAGCAACCCATTGTACTCTTTTAATATCATACCAATATTTCACTGATCTCATATTTCATTATAAATCTACACCTTTAACAATTACTTAAAATTAGGCAAACAACTTATAATGACACAATTTTTATGTTGATTTCTAAGGAAAAGATAAAACTGTTTGAACAAAAACCAATTTCAAAAAGAACCACATAGATCAATTTGGAACTTCATTTAAAAGAAAAATGTTTATTCTCTGTCAAACAAATACCACATCAATAACAGACAGCAAAAATTATTAATTCATTTGTTTCAGTTAACAACTGTTAAATTGAGAAACAGTACTAAAAAAAACCACTCAATACAAAATCAATGAAACACATAAAATTCCTTTTTAAAAAATGTGCTACTTACTAATCAGTTAAAGATGACTCCCAAATATACATCTAGATGAAAAATTGCTTGCCAGAATATCTAATTGAAATAACCCATTGTCATAGATAGAATAGTAACCGACAAAAAGAATGGTAATGTTGCTGATTTTAGACTATCTTTCATGGTTTGTTGTTAGCCTTCAGCTAAAGTAGAATAAACCTCCCTCTTTTTCCAGACACTGATTTTAGTCCCCTAACATTAAATAAATATCCTTTCACAGTTATCCTATCGCAACCAGCTGGGTGGTGTGGTTAGTTTGTCGCTGGCCTTCTGCACTCAAGGTTGCAGGTTTGACCCCCAGCCCAAGTCGGTGGATTTTCATGATGCAGAAAAATGACAGCGGCCAAGTCGTATGATTATACGGCATGTAAAAGATCCCTAGAGTCCCTGTTTGGCTTGGGTGCTCCTGGTAAAATTAAATCCTAGTACAGTTTTGCATAGTCAGAGCTCAGTGCCTCCCTCTAGGAAGGAAACCAGACATCTGAATTACCTGCGACAATTGGTAATTGATTATATGGTGCTGTACTAAAATGAGATACCAGCTTCCTGGGACTGTACTAGGTCTGCAATGGTAAAACACCTATCCGCAACCCATTAGAAATAAAAGTTATTCTATTACACATTTTTTAAAGCTCAAATTATTTTTATCACATTTGATTTAGTAAAAAAATTGGATGATTAATTTTTGAGTTAAAAAAAAAAATTCATGTAGTTCAACTTAAATATATCATATGATGGGTAAAATAAATTTTAAGACATTAAAATCCTTAATGTATTTTTAATATTTGGTATAGGAATTTTTAGCTACAAAATCCCCCCCCCCTTTACCATATCAATTCGTGGAAGTTGTTTCAACTTTCTCGCACTTCAAATAATTTCCCAAAAATGAAATGTATATCATAGGTACACAGAGAAATTTCTTTCAAAAATGTAATATATACAACCAACAAAAAAGTTTTCTTTAAATCGGATGTTTTACTAAAACTTTATTTCAAATATTTTATTAATATTAAAAATTATTCTTTTGTAACTCAAATTGTAACCACATTTCAACCTATTATTAGGAATTCAATATTATTTCATAATTTGAGCATTCATAAACAGAGGCAATAAACTAACAAATAAAAATTATCACTGTAAAAGAGAAAATGACCATGTTGTTCAAGAACAGTAATGCTGATAGCAAAAATAAACAGATCATTGAAAAGGGTTCATTATATAAATATTTTTAATGCTTAATTTAAAAAACAAATTTCTTTTGAAACCACCAAAGGTAGTAAAGTATTTGACTGATAGGAAACAAAGGAAATTTTTAGTTAACTTTCCTTCTTAATTACTATGTAGATGATCTTTAAAACTTTTAATGTAAAAAAAAAACTTGTAAGCGAGGACGGAAATAGGCAGGGGGGGGGGGGGATCATGATTCAAAGGGTTAATCATAATACCTATGTTTTTATACAATGAAAAAAATAAACATTTTTACTTTTCTCCTAAAAGCAATAACTATTTTATTAAGTAATACAAAATAAAGAACAGAAAAATAATACCTTTTATGGTAATACATTGTATATTCTTTTCTTTCCAATACAGCTCAAAAAGTTTAATTTTTTTATTAATGTTCTAGATGTAATGTTAAGCCGCATAAATCATTATTTGTGTGAGAAAAACTTCCAAATTTTGAAACAAACACACATACAGCAGGATTTTTATAAATACATTCAACAAATGTCAGCAGATACTTTATCAAGTAATTATTAAAAATAACAGCTTTTTGTAACTACCAAAAATATTCTTTGTTGTACAAAAAAAAATCCTATCATTTAATACTATAACACACACATTTTTAAAAATTTATGTTTAAGACTTCTAAAATTATAACACAAATATAGGATTAATTTATTAAATTGCATACTTCGGTTGACATATTTATACTGTCATAATACCAAATTTAGAATAGATTGTAATAAACCAAGAAAAGAAATTTAAAGTTATTTTATTACTATTTTTATAAAAAATTTTAATTAAAAAACAATTTATACATATTTTAAAATTAGACAGTTAAAGCAAGTGCATAAGATGCTTTCAAACAATGATAAATTTATGAGGTAATTCACTCAAATAAAAACCAATGAGACAAATTCAACAAAGTATTCATGAAAGCAATAACCACAAGAAATATTTTGTCTTACAACTGATTTATATTTAATATCTACAAGTTTAATTAGTGACAAGCCTGCAAAAACACACAAAAACTACATTCGCTGAATGAGTACTTGTATGCATGAAACATATTGAGTTCAATCACTCTGTTTTGTTACAAAAACTCATTCCAAGTAACAAGTTATTGATTAGTAGATGTATCATCGATGAATGCAAAGTTGTCATGACATTCTGCACACAAACATCTTTTATATGATGATCAATTTATTGATCAATTCTGATGTCAATACTCTGGAGATGAAGAATAATAATACAAGTATAATCTGAATTTATTGTAACTTCGAACTTGAGGTGTACGACAATCACTTATTATGCAGCTCCAAAGTTCACATTGACTTCCAAATTTATAACTGAAAATTCAAGAAATCCTGATGCACTAAAATTTTTGCTTTTCAAGGTAAATCACTAATTGCTTTATCGGTGATTCTTGATTCAATTTTTAAAAATTTTCTTAGATGAGAAAACAGGCATACTATAAATTCTATGTAAAATCAAAATTATGTCCATTTTTTATTGTAATATATTCTGTGGTTTTTCTCCTTGCCTAAAACATATATCGCACTTTTATAATTTTCAAATTATAATTTATATGTGACTACATCATAAATAGCTGCTTATAATGACTGAAACATTCATCTTCCAATCACCAAATAATCTCTTCTTTCTTTTCCAGATGATTGCACATTCCTTCAAAAACCGGATACAACTTTGTGCAGTCACATTTTCAATGCTAAGCTTTTCAGTAATTAGATATGTACGATGCATGAATAAATATGCACACTGACAGCAAATCGATTAAAAATAAATGCATAAGATTCCCAAAAATTTCATGGGATTTTTTTTCTTTCACATAAATCATTTCACTATTTTGTAGTGCAGAAATTCCCAATGGAAGGGCTTAAATTTCGCATCTCAAACGTGGAATCTTCTGGAATACAATAAGATAAATTAACAATAATAAAAATGCATCATCATGGTGGAATAAACAACACAAATGAAATTCTTGCATCGGCATAATTATTTGGTGTGAATTTTTAATTTATGTACTCAAAATCTTTTCCTATTACATCATTAAAAATTCTATGGCAAAAAAAAAAAAAAAAATTGTAATTGGATCACATTATTATGGATTTAAAGAGATCTTTCTCTAGACTCTTCTAGTAAAATTATAAAGCTATAAAATATTAATGATTTAGTTTTAAAAAATCCTTTTTTGAATGCCAAATGAGATTTTGAATATGTATATTTAGTGTATGGAACTTTATAATACTCCAACTAAGAATTCAGAGACTTAACTTTTTAATACTTTGTAAAACAAAATCAATATTTCTTTCATATGTTATACTAGTATTTTTAACTGCACTATCATTCATTCAAATCAAATTCAAAGTTTTTTTTCCAATAACATAAAACAAACCTAGAATAATCTTCAGCTTTCCCTCATTTTAAAATTTTTAGATAGTAGTAAAAGTCTAATCCTTTTTTGTAATAAAATTTCCTCTTGTATTTCATTAATGAAAAAGCTACCTCAGAAGATTTTTTTTTTTTGAACAAATAACTGTTCTAAAATCAAGTTAACAAGAAAAAACCACAAAATTACCTTACAAATGATAATAAAAAAAGACAATAGCAGGAAAATGCAATTTAAATAGGCATTTTCCCATACTGAGCTTACAAGATTTTTGGTTGAAATTGTCGAATCGACCACTGGTCCGAAAATTATGAAAAATGGCTAATTTAGCGTGTTGTGTTTTGGAGTAGCAACCCTACTACAACACGATCCGACTTCTCCCTCACTGATACAAAAATCAAAAGGGTTACCAGATTTGGCGCTTCTATCGATTTTACGAGAAATTACTTGGCGGGATAAGTGGCCGATTTGACAATTCAAACGATTTTTGGATAGGTATACATGACATTCTTGAAATTGACACACCTAATTCCATAAACAATTCTCTAAAACATATTTTTCAACTATTTATTTTTAAAATATTTACCTGCTAAGTGCATAGAAGCCAATTTTATGACAATATTAAAAAAAATGCTACCAAAAACAATGCACAAGAAGAAACACCTTGATTTTTTCAAGAAAAATACACAAATGAAATTTTAAAAAGTATAGGAAGTTTAAAGGGGCAATGAATCAGAGAAAAGCTTTGCAATTTAGATTTAGTCAAAACTTATTACATGTCATGTAATTCTTATATAATTTATCCATAGTACACAGTGTTCTTTAACAGGATTTTTTCATCTTGTTTTTTCAATCTTCATAATGAAAAAGTTAATTGTCAAGATTAAAATCTCAATTTTAAAAATGAATTTCTTACATCATAACAGAATATAGACATAGCAGAAACATTTTTAAAGATTGCTAAAAGTTTCCCATTCGTTTCATTACTAAATTTTTAATTGTATTAAGAGAACAGATTATTATGAAAGCGATTTTTGAAAATCATAGGATCCATTTACAATTTATTAAAATAAGATTATAACTGAATATATAGATTTTGACAAGATCAACAAGAATTTTTAAGTTTTTCAGTTTAAGGTTAAACAATAACCCTCCTAATAGATGCAAAAGAAAGATTTGATTAATTCTTCAATACTTGAATATTTAAAAGAAAATGACATTATGCATAATTCAAAACTTATATTTAAAAATCAAACTGAAAATATACTGAATGTATTTTTGCTATGCTATCCAAGACTGATATCTATCTTGTTTCAAATGGAAAAATATGCAATAAATCAAATTCTTACATCGTTTGATGAACTACACTTACAGAAACAAATTATATATATATATAATTAAATTACATAAAATATTTATCAGAAATAAGTAGTTCTAATTCAAACATGAGGAACTGGATACCGAAAATTAGCTTAATCTGGTCAATGTGCTTGCATCAAACCAGTATATTAGAATTATTTGCAACAACACATGATCAAATTTTCTCTTAAATGAATATTGCAGGACTAAAAAATATTGAAATTCGGAAAAAAAAAACAAAATTAATAGTAACCATAAATTCAGTGCGCTTTTTACTAAAATTAATAATTTTAATAGTACCTCTTCAAAAAAAGTAATGTTTCCAAATATTTGATTAATTATCTATAAATCAGTTCCTAAAGTGAAACTGGGAGGTCAATAACAGGAGCCATTTTGTTAGTGCAAATTTTAAACATAAGTTTTCCATAACGAAAATACAATCTGAACACTAAATATTTGGAACAATAATTTTTTATCAAACGAGAAAAAAATATAAACTTACTAATTTATGATATAATTTCACTATCATAACAAATCCGACATAATAAGGGAAAATACCCGGAATATAACTTCACTCAAAACATTACTGTTTCTTCGTTAAATAAAAATTTATGGGTGTTGCCAAAATTATTCTAATAAATTTGTTATTCATCCATTAAAACTTCCATTGATCACAAATTCTTAAATAGATAATTCTTTCTCTAAATAAAACAATATTAGTTTTTAAGACAGAAACGAAAATAAAGAGAGGAACATCTTTCTTCCACTTTAAAATTTGTCGCGCATCCGGTATTGCCATTTAGTAAAACTACTATTACTTATCCCTTTCTAGTTCCTTATATCTGATGTACGTTGAATGTTAGGGTTTTTAATTCTACAACTTTTCGGTCGTTCGGAATCTGATTAAGCAAGTCAAGTTTTTCTCTAAGTGATATTAAAGTGCAAAAATGTCGCTGAGTTTCATGCGAGTCTTTAGAAGGTTTGCCTAATTGCATTAATATGAAATTCGGTATTTATATGTAGTTGTATGTCGCGTTTCTATGAATATTTATTAAAATATGTTGAATGAAAATCCCGCAATAACACATCAATTTAAAGTTACAATTTTATTAACAGGCATGGAAAGTAAAGAAGGGGAAGAAAAACAGACTTATTACTCTTACTTTTAAACGCGAATTTGTTAAACTTTTATAAAGAATTGGCTGTATTATTTCACCATCCCGTTTATCAAAGATTTTGGTTGAACCTTTATTTTTCTTTTGCAATTTATTTTCCGTTAAGTTTGAAAATGTAGTAGAGTTAGAGTGGCATACAAATTGATATCCTGTTCTTGTTGAAACATTGACAGTTTTTTCTTTGGAGATAATCTGGAACAAATTTCAAAATTCTTTTGTCTTTAAATTTCGGTCGTTCCTTCGTTCTGTTAATTCGTTTTCTTAACCAGTGTATTAAAATTAAAAATGTTGGTTTCTTTCTTATTGTCAAAGAATAAAAGGAGAAAAGAAAATGTTTTTGTAAATGGAAGAAAACTTTAGTTATGTTTTTAAAAAAATCGAAAAAAAGTTTTAATTCATCAGTAAATTTCCTACGATTAGGCGAGGGTATTTATGTATTAGCGTCACTGCAGCAAAATTTGTGCCATGAAAATCATGCTATGGTAACAAAACAATGGTTCTTATGCATTTTTGAAGAAAAACAATTTTCTTGGCACAATTTTGTCTGCGGTGATGCTAATGCGCAAGTACCTAGGCGAGTGCTGAAGATATACTTAATTTGGTATTTATTGGTGATAGAAACCATGAAGTCTAAATACAGCAATATGCAGAATACACATCAAATTTAGTAATGTCATAATTTTTTATTGAATATATAAGCTAATATTGCTAGTGTTCGTTTTAGTGATATTTCGAAAATGCAGTTGTCAACCATGATCTCTATAACCTATAAGTATCTTTGATTTTATTGAAAAAGACTGTCTCTTATTCTCGCTAATAATTTTGGGGTCATCCTCTTCACTTGACCATGGTTCAAAATTATAAGGTTTGTCACCAAAAGCCCTTGTGTAGCTGAACACTGTGAGGTTAATATTCACTCGCTTGCAAATAATTTTAGTATAAATCTATCTCAACAAACCTATGAAATTTTTTTTTGATGAACCAAATTATGACGATATATATCTAATTAGAAAAACAAGCATTTATTTTTTTAATACATGGGAGCAATAGTAGTAATTCGGTTTTAAATTAGATATGCTAAAAATTGTTAATTTGGGTTATGATATCCTAAGCCTTTTTTTTATCCTAATGGGGGTGCGTATTGGTATTTTAACCTTTGCAGACCTAGTACATTCCCCAGGAGCTGGTATCACTTTTCAGTGCGGCACCATATAGTCAATACCAATTACTGCAAGTAATTTTGACGTCCAGTTTTCTCCCCAGAGGGAGGCACCTGAGCTCTTGATAATGCAAATCTGTACTAGGATTTAATTTTGCCGAGAGCACCCAAGCCAAATGAACACTCAAGGGATCTTTTACATGCTGTATAATCATACGACATGGCCACTGTCGATTTTCTGCATCATGTAAATCCACTGTCTTGGACCAGGATCGAACCCGTAACCTTGAGTGCAGAAGGCCAGCGACAAACCAACCACGCCACCCAGATGGCCTTTGTTATCTTGTTTAATGGCTAGTCCAACAAAAAAAGAATCATAGGAACAAGTATTGCACATTAGAAAAATGAGATTGATGAGGTGCATACTTAAGCTGCTATCATTTACTTGTTATTTGGCCAGTTTTCTTTGAAGCAAGTTACCAGCATGTGCTGTGAAAAGATGAGCCTTGCCAAAGCTGCATTTTGATGAGGTGGTATCATGTATGTTCAGGCATCTCCTTGCATGTAGAATTGGGCCTGGATGGAAATATACACTATTGTGTGAGTGGTACATATGGGTGAATTCAACCTTCTTTCTCCATAGACCAACAGATTCTTACTGTGTAGATTATGCCTTGTGTTTTTATCTACTTAGTTTTTCTGAATACAATTCTCCTTTATAAGAAAAAAATGTTTTCACCACTGAATATTTCACTCTAGTATTTTGTGTAAAACGCTTGAATTTTCTGTATATCTTAGTATTATTGTGTTCATATTTTTAAAATTGATATTTATTAGAAAACTGAATGAATTTTTTTTCTTATTAAAATCATTTAATCAGTTTTAAAGTACCGATAAAAAGATCAGTGCAAACCATTAGAAATATTTTTAAAATCAATTAATATATTTAAGAATTAAATCATAATTCGGTGTTAAAAAAGACTCGTTCATGGAACGACGCAACATCTGTACAGCAGGTCAGAGACACTAACAAGGACACTCAACATCCAGAGTATCTTAGGCAGCTTACTTTGGAGACTATTCATAAAGTCCCATGTAATGCATTATAGATCTATACTGATGGTAGCATGGGAGTAGGCGCTGTTTTGTTGAAGTGGAATTTTCATCATAAAGGGTAATGGTATTAGGATCTGTAAGAGAGAAATCCTGATTTCTGCTCAGTATTTTGGGCAGAACTTTTAGCTATTGAGGAGGCTTTGAAATTTTGCTTTATTGAAAGTGTCAATACAGATATTTCGATGTTAAGTGATAGCCGAATTTCTGTTCAGCATCTATCTGAATGGTAAAAGCATGGTGGCAGAGCAACTAGTATTGTTCAGCCATTAAATAGTTTGAGTGCCAATGTTAAGATCTTTTTTTCAGTGGGTACAATCACACATGAATGTCTAAGGGAATGAGATTGCAGATGGATTGGTGCATGAGGGCAGCCATAAAGATTCTTCACATGGTGGCACCTTACTTTTTCAGAAATTGCTATCTTCTGAGTCAAACAAGATATCAGTTCCTCTTGAAGGCAGGCCCCTGTACATAAATGGTATGAAGGAAACTATCCTGGTGCTTCTTTCTTGGAACAAGCAGTAGGCAAGATGGAACTACTCTTGATAGGCTTCGCTGTGGACATACTCGAGCTCAACAGCATGTGGAGGGTCTTAAAGTTTACCCTCCTTGTCCGGATTACAATGTGACCAGAGCTGTTCCTGCCCACATCTTGGCTTGGATTGGTTGCCATAAGAGCCAGCTGCTCTCAAGTCCTCTGCTACTATACAGTTCTTCATTGTTTAAAAACTCACAGATTCATGAACTTGATCTAGATGTTTGTCGGTCAAGTGGGATAAGAAACAACAAGAATTAAATATCTGTGGAATAAAACTATTTGATTCTTGTGTATTAATTACACTATTGTGACTAATTTCGTTTAATCAAATGATGTTGCCAAATTCTGTGATATGCAGCCGATTTTTGAAAAACATTTCCATGCATGTTTTGTTATAAGCATGTGGAGATTGCCCCAATTCTCATTGAACTTCCTCTAACTCCTTCCTGAAAAGTTTCTGCCAATCATTATCTTAACAATCTGCTAGCTCTCTATCATTTAATAGAATGGCGATATTTTCATCCATTATTTAACAAGTGTTGAACTATATTCTAAAAATATAAATAACTCTTCTGCTGCTGAAGAGAATGGCAGTGGGGTCTGATTGGGAATTGTTAATATTTTCTCCATTCTGCTCTTCACTCATCTTACATATTTTCATGTTTAGTTTTTCTGCCCTGTTCTCTAGTGTAAAATTATTTTTTCACCTACCAATGCTCTGTGGCCTTTTATGCTAACGTTGGATGGTTAAGGTTTGTAGATGTGGCTTCACTCTTACTACTTGGATTGGTTCCTACACTTTGGAATGACGTTACCAATGTTGTAATTTTAATGACCCCATACCCATCTAACCATTTGGATATTGTACATGAATGCAAACATTGAATACAAGAACTTTGAACTCTTATTAGATTTCTTTCTACCTGTAAAATTTATCTCAGGAAATAAATTTTGCCTCTGAATGCGGATAATAGAATAACTTAGTTGAGTTACATGTTTAAATATTTTTCTTGTTGATTTGGTTTATGATATTAATTTAAATTTTCAAATTATTTATAAAGAAAGATAGTTATAGAAATATATAAAACAAATGAAAGGCGGGAAAAATAAATTTTTTGAATACTGAGTACTTTTTTCAATATAATTTTACCCCCTCCCTCTTTATTAGAAGAGAGTTTTCTATTGAGAAAATTATGTGGAAGAATTATTTCATGTTGAATTTAGATATTTATTTTGTAAACTAATTTTAAGTAGTTCATTTTTTAAAAGATAAGTTCTTAAGTGTATTTGCTGTTATATTTAAGAATTTTGATATTTTTAGGTCCATATTTAATCCACAAATTAGTTGGGCTTTGAATAAACACACTTTGCCTGATCTTCCATATGATTATGGAGCATTAGAGCCAACTATATCTGCAGAAATTATGCAGCTACATCATTCAAAACATCATGCAGCATATGTTAATAACCTAAACATTGCAGAAGAAAAATTAGCCGAAGCAACTGCTAAAGGTTATATACTTTTCTATGATAGTTTTTTTTTGTACTTTTCCATTTTGCCTGTGCAGGTGATAAAGTTGCCAAAGTGATACAACCAATGCCAAAATAAATGTTGTTGTGTGTTGTTTCTAATGCCACCAGTCTGACGGTGTCAGATCGAGGCCCACGAAATTGATCGTGGCTAGGTGTATGCCTGTCGTTAGCTTTTAGCACCATGCAGGCGACAGTATGATTTGGGTCGGTTCATACACGATAGATGGCGACAGCTGCTACGACTGCCCACAAGACTTTTGGAGCCACTGATTTAACGAGCATGTACTCGGAGGGTATTTGGTGGCATCGAACCCAGGCCTTCCGGTCTGGTGTCCGATGCTCTAACCACTAGGCTACCCGCGGCCTAGGGGGGGGAGGAATATTCCCACTGGTAACCACTTGAAAAAAAATTTAACGATATTCAAATATTTATGCCTTTGAAGTAAATTCTTTAAACCAAGATTTATTAATATTTTTTTAATGTGTATTGTTGCCAATAAAGTTTCCTTGGTGAGATTTGCGCCAGCAAAATGGAAAAGTACATATTTTTTCTTTTAAATCTTGTCAAATACTAATCAATGAAATAACTTTAATTTCATTTTCATCTGATTGAATATTTTCAATATATTTAAATTAGAGACAAAATTGAAATTGTGTTTACTATGCTATAATATGATTTTTGTAGTTTTAATTGTTTTTATATTTTAAGTATTATACATAATGTTCAGTTCATTTATTTATTGCGATGTTTAGTTTTTGTTTCTATTTATTAGGGGATGTTGCTACAGCTATAAGCCTAGGACCTGCTATCAAATTTAATGGTGGTGGCCATCTTAACCATTCAATTTTTTGGCAAAACTTATCTCCTTCTGGTGGCGAACCACAAGGTAATCAGTACCATTCCATATAAATACAGATATAATATTTGATATTATTGAAACTATGTATGGATAATTGTTGGCATATTCCTAATAACCGCATTGTACATATGGTTGTGATTCCAAACTCTCAGCCGACATTGTTTCCTTGGAATTGTGGCTTAAAGCATGTTAAAACTGTTGAGGCTCTTGGTTCTGATATTGGTATGATGTGGAAATTTGGAGTGCCAGCTTTGGAATTGAGGTTCAAAATTATAAAGTCTGCCCTGCTAGGATGCGCCCACAATCAGTATATATGCCTGGCAAATGTTATCAGGAGATATTTTTATGACTTGAAATTATTTGTTTTATATTTTACTCATTCTGTTCATTTTTGTTTTAACTTGCTTGCATTCTCAATTTTTATAAGCAGCATTATATATGCATAAAATTCAAAGTATTTAAAAATTTAGCTTCTTTAAAACCTTATGGCTAGTATATATCTACATTCTTATCTTGATGAGAGTTCACTATTAAATTATAATAGAAACTAAAATATAAGGTTTTGCTATAAAAAGTGAACTTCTGAATTGCTATTATTAATTTTTCTTTTAAAGTTGTTTTACCATTTGATAACATTTGTAATATCAAATAAAACTCAAATGATAATGTTTAAATTATACTAAAACTAAGATAACTATAAATTCTAATTAAAACCAGACAACTCATAAAACATATTCTTATTTTGTGATTAGGTGATCTATTAAAGGCAATCAATGCAGACTTTTCTAGTGTAGATAAGTTAAAAACTCTTCTAAGTGCTGCTGCTGTTGGTGTACAGGGATCTGGATGGGCTTGGTTGGGATTTAATCCTATTACAAAAAGATTACAAATTACAACATGTGCTAATCAAGACCCTCTGCAAGGTACAACAGGTATGCCATTTCTAATTTAATTTTTTTTTAATTCAGTCATGTATTTTCAGTAGCTTTTTGATTCATGAATTCTAATTTTTATTTTAAAATTCCTGTATTATATTTTTTCTAGGTTTAGTACCATTATTTGGTATTGATGTATGGGAACATGCATACTATTTGCAATACAAAAATGTGAGACCTGATTATGTTAAAGAAATATGGAAAGTTGTCAATTGGAAAGATATTGGAGAAAGATATTCTAAGGCAAAAAGTTCTTAATTTTCTTATCAAAATAATTTAGATTGTTTTTGTATAAATTAAGTGTACTTATTAAGATGTTTATTTGTTTACTTCATAAGTAATAATTTTTGTGGTTTATATTTTACACTATACTTGTAAAAATGAATTATCTTAACAATAAAACATTTGTACGTGCATTCGTTTTTTTTTTTTTTGTATACATAGATTCTATCAATTTTTGATATTTGAAATGATTATGATAGTTTATTGAATATTTAATTTATAAACAAGGCAATTATTGTGCAGGAAGTTGGTGAAATTATTGTTTACAAAAAGAATGTTAAATATGATTGTGATTTCTGAGTACAGAATAACATAAAGAAGCAAATGAGATATATTTCAAAATTAACAAAAATTTCTCTATATATAATGTTTTGTACAGTGACGTTTTTTTTAAAAAACTAAATGTGGTATTATTTCACAAGTATGGCTGCCATCCGGCATATATTCTACACAGATTATTTGGATCTCTTGCTTGTTGTATTAAGAGATTGACTTGACCTTCTGTGCTCATTGCTACTCCTTCCTCAAGGCCTTGTAACTTTTGTTGGAGTCTCATTAAAGCTCTTTCAGCTAATGTATTTACTTCTATAAAAAAAAAACAAAGATAAATTAAGGACTTATCTCAGAAAACATGACAATGAACTTTAATTATTAAATTTTTGTACTTAATTCTATTTTTTAAATTAGAAGTACTGCATTAAGAATTTTCAATTGTTTGTTACGGCTAAAATGCAGAAATCAGTTAATCTGTGCATTAACTAGGGTGATCCTTTAAAAAACGGAAAATAGTTTGATTTTTCTCAAATTACATAGTTAATCTGCACACTACCTACTAGGCACTCATTAAAGTGAAAATAAGATCTTTGGTAGAGCAACAGTAACATTTCTGCTGACTTAAATTAAATATTTTTTTATATTTTAAGAATCAAATTAATACAATCGAACAATTAACACATTAGTTGATAGAATCAATCAACTGAAAAACTATAATACAAAGAATCAAGCTGCTTAAAATATCATTGCAATTAAGGAATGAATTTTGTTGTCATAATTAAATTAATTCAATGAGTCTTTTATTGAATATATTTACTCTGTTATTAAATATTTAGGATAAATTATTCTGAGGTAAGTCAATGTTAGTAAAAATCTGACAGTAAGGAAATGAGAGAAACAAACTTTTGAACTTTAATGTGAAGATTACTTAGTTAAAATGCAGAAAACTCTGCATTCTACACTTTAATAGAGCAAATAAGTTAATTTACAGATTAGCTAGGTAATCTGCACTTTAATGGTAACGTGAATAAAGCAATTATCCTATTTTATCAATATTAAAAGCATATGTTTAAAAATAATTGAGTGAAAAGTTTCTATAAAATAATTATTAAATTGTGAGAGGATGGTTAGGTAGAATATTTTCATAAATATAGTTCTTTGCAAATAAGAACAGAATTGAAAAAGAATGTTAAACAATAAATCAGTTTAAGAAAGATGGAAATGTGATTATAATCCTATCATTATGATAATGAAAAATGTTACTAAAAATTACCCCAAATCATGCAGAATAAATTATTTTTTAAAAGAAAAATTTATGAATTTATTTTTACAGAATATTAATTATAACTATTTATTATTAGATCAGCAATTATATTTTTTATTTTCATTTTAGTTATTTGAGACATCACTACTTACCATTTTGCGAATTAGATGATATATTGTTATTCTTTTGTGTAGCTGCAGGTATACTCCATTCATACAATGGATCATGTAATAATACTTCTAATATAGTTAAGAGTACATCTTGAGAATTTCTCATTACTTCTAGTGTCTTTTCACAGCACCTTAAAAATAATAAATTAAAATTGAGATTCTTATGCACAAATTAATTCAAACATTGAAGGATTAAGATATTTTCTATGACAGTATCAAGTGACTCATTTCTTTCAAATGAAATAAAATTGTCTTTTTTTTCAAAAAAACATGGGGGGGGGGGAGTTTTATTTATAATATATCATCTTTCGTCATATAATATACAAATATTTGAATATATAACTCCATTTAATTGTAAAATATTTAAAATTTGGATAGTTCATGCTAGTATTAATGTAAATTTAAATGCAGGATACTTAAATTTTAGTTTACAATAATTAAATTATAAAAGTGTCTATTTAACCTTCCTCCATCTTTCAAGCAATTTGAAAATTCTGTCCTTCAAGAATCTCTCAGGTTTTTGTGATTTTTTATCTTGATCAAAAAGTTTGATGTTTTTCAGATGAAGGAAATTTTGTAATGATTAAAAAGATGGAAGGTCAGGTGAATATATTGCAGATGGGATAATCATCCTAACCAAGCTCCAACAATTTTTGCTGAGTTGTCAAAGACATCAGTCCTGATGAAATACAACCTTCTCGTGACATTTTTGTTCAGTTGCTGCTTTTAATTCATCTAATTGGAAACAATACTTCTAAATGTATTGTCTCCTTACTTGGTAAAAGATCATATAATATAGGATTCCTTTCCAATACCACCAGACACAAAACATGATCTTGCATACAAATTATAAATGTTTCACCTTTGCCACTAACAGCTTAAAAATGGTGTCTCCTTGTAATGTTTAATATGCAAAAGGAAATGCAATCCACTAAAACAGTTAATGCAGCCAAGCTTTACAAAATACTCATAGATAGTGGATTTTTATATTTGTAACATTCTCTATCTGTTTTAAGCTAACTTCATCTGTGATCAAGGCCTACCAGAACATTCTTCAGGTTTAAAATCATCAGCTTTAAACCCAGCAAATACTCTCACATAGTTCTTTCAGCTGCAGCATATTTGCCATCTGTGTGGCATTTTTGTCTTTCCAGTAAAAGAAAAGAATTTAGAGCCTAAAATGCACTTTTTGCTTCCCTATTCAAGTCTTATAGAACTGATAATGACTAATGTATCACGACCAAACTTTTTTATGAATATGCCTGAAGTAATGTGCACACATGTCATTTGTTTTCACACAATCATTCTGATATATTCAGACCTCTTCTTATGCTACCTACCAAAAATCAGCATGAACTTTTGAGACAACCCAAAAGCAAAAACTTTAATTTGTAAATAAAATTTGATTAAGTTTTCCTTTAAAAAACCAATTGGAACAATTCTATGTTTTTGAAAAAAAATTTCAATAAGTGATAAATTCTTAAAGGCTATTCTGGTTAGCTTTTGCTTATTAATACATTATTTATTCAAGTATTATGCATTTGACATTAAATTTTAAACCTAAATATATTAATTACTATTATATTCATTTGCGTACTACATCGTAATATACCTATTTTATTCTTTGCTCATATTGCGCCTTAGTTTCTTATGAATAATAGAGTCTCATAAAACTTGTGACTATTCGTGCCACATAGTTGTATGCATGAAGTATTAACCTAAGTGTACACCTACATTCACACATTATCTTTGTGTAATTTTTAAAATAAAAAACTATACTGCTTGAATATTATGATAATTTTATAAAATGTTTTTGTCATACATTAGGAAAATTGGAATTTGTAAAATATTTACAAAAAAGAATTGGTGTGAAAATAAGTATTAAATATTCAAAATTCTTGATGTGTCCTGAAAAAATACATATGCACATATTTGAAAAAAATTGTGAAGAGGGGAAAAAAGGGTTTCCCTACTTATAAAAGTAAATCTAATAATTATATTTGATGAAACCAGCCTCAAATTTTAGCACAAATTATTAATACTGTGTTGTGAATGTGAATAAATCACATTCATACTAGAGTCCTTTGTGAAATAATTTGTATGATAAATAGAAATAGCATTATGCAAAACACAATTTCACATGAGCTTCTGAAAATATTTTTGGCACCAATTTAAATAATTTTTTCACAGTATTTAGATATTTTGAGTATCCAGTTAATAAAGGGACAAATTTTGTTCTAAAGGTAAAATACAAATAATAAAATTAAATTTGTAAAATAAAATGCATACAATACCTTTTAAAAGTGCCTTCAACTCCATTTATTCCCATTCCATCAACTACATCTCTAGTTAAACGAAAAGGAACAGTTTCTGGTGTTGCCAATATTTTTCCTTTTTCAAAAGCTATTCCTAATATATGTAAAAATATATGGATATTAATTTATAAAAGACAATATATGCATAGATATTTAAATATATATATATATACAAATAAGAAAGCAATATACCAGGTGTCCAAAAAGTATGACTATACTTTCAAATATTAATTACAAAAATACAAATAGATATTCACTTACATTTTTTTTTGTTGTTGTTCCATAAAGAAAATATCAAAGTTTTTTTACAATGCTTTATTGCACGATTTCAATGAATGCACCATTAGTTGGGTGCAACACGTCGAGTGTCTATATGAGATTTCTAGTCATGTTCTATGAAGCATTGGTGGATCAGCAATCTGAATGGCCACTGTAATTTGACTTTTCATTTCATCAGTGTCACTAATTGCAGATTGGTAAACAGTGTTTATCACGTATTCCAACAAGAAGAGGTCTAAAGATCTAGGTGGCCATGGCATTGGACTTCCTCTTTCCATTCATTGGCCAGGCAACTTTTTCTTGATTTCAAACTGCAGTGTGTTGGTGCCCCATTTACGCTATACATGTGTTGCAGATTTAAATTCGGTAAACCATGCTACAACTTGTGCTTATCGTTGTGGTGAAGCCATTTTGAAATGTTGTGAGACACAGATGTTGCACCACGTAGTTTGTATTTCATTAAACAGAAACTTGGAATCTTTTCTTTATGGAACATAAAAAATCGTCAACAAAAATCTTAATAAATTTTTGAATGTATAGTCATACTTTTGAGACACCTTATATCATGTTATATACAGGAAATAAGTGTATGATTAAATCTATTTTTAAGGGATAAACATAATGTTTAAAGATTATTTACATAGAAATTGGTAATAACATTGTTAACATACTTGAATATATACATGTTATAAATGAAATTATAAATTTGCTTACCAAAATCAATATGTACAACTTCTGCTGTGTTCTTGTCAATAAGTATGTTATTTACATGTCTGTCTCCTAAACCCATTATATAACCAACTACAGAAAAAAGGTAAAAAATATCGTATCAAAAGCTAATAAAGCAAATAATCTTCCCTCAATTAAAATAGCTTATAACACATGCATTTTAAATAATAAATCTAAAAACATTTTGTCAAACAATAAAAAACTATGAAATTCGAAACTATATAGCATATTTTCATTAAATTTTACTCTGAAATTTGGAATAATTAAGTAAACAAAAGTTAAAATAAAATACATGAATATTTAGAATTACGAGTTTTATTTCTATAGAAATATATGTATATGAATATATATACATGCATTTTTAAATTATTCTAAACTTCTTTTTTGTTCCAATCAAGAAATTTAAAAAGAGAAAAACATGAAACAAAATTTTTTTAAGAAAGATGTAAAATTTGCAAGCAATTAATGACTTGTATTATGAAATGAAGGATCTAAGAATTATTCAAATTAAGTGCATTTTAAAATTAAAGCAAATATAAGTAAAAATGATCCGGACATGATACAAATATTTGGAATTTTAAGTTTATTTATATATCATATTGCATTTTTTTTAAAAAAATTTCAAATTTAAAGTAATTTTATTTTGTTTTAGAAAAATCACAGTTTAAACACTATTACATACCAATTGAGCTAGCTGCTACACTTTTTATATAAGACTGTCTCCTTTCAAACCAAGCAGATGGCTCAGGAAAATTTTCAAGAAAGAAATACCTAAATACTGGAGGAAAGTCTGCACAAATGGAATCGTAGATTTGTCTTTTCTTTGGTAACTGTGATACACTTGCTATACTCTAATTAGAGGAGGGAAAATTTTTTATAAATATAAATCAATTTTGCAAAGTATAATCTAAATCTTATCAAACTACCTATGGTTCAAGTTTATAATTAATCAACAAGATATTCATACATTTTAAATACAAGAAGTTGTATGCCCCCTCCCTTTTTACATAAATTAAAAAAATCTTTTAAATACATAACAAAAGATTAATATTGGGAAAAAAAGTATTATATGTTCAATGATAAGACCAGAAGTAAGAGCATTTTGTATTTTCCTTTATCGTACAAATAAGAAATAAGTTATGATTGATATGTTTTTAAAGATGAAATTACAAAGTTTAATGAAAATACTCTATGGATTCTTTTTTGTATTGGTACTGTCAATATTTGCTTATGCTATATTTGAAACTTTAGTAACATACTAATTAGAAAATAAAAAAGTTATTAACTTTAATTTTGGGAAAAAATTAAATTTATTTAGAAGTTTTTCTTGCTTAATATTATGTACAAAGCTAAAGATGGGACTTACTAACTTTGTTTAAAAAGACCGACTTTAAAAATTTTCTTGAATTTTTCTTTTAATATTCAATTTTTTAACAAAAAAAGTTTAATGTATAAAGATTTCTACAAAAAAGTTTGAAAGAAAAGAATGAGGAAAAAACATACCATCATTTTCTTTCTACAGTCTTGAGGTGAATTCATAGAAGGATAATATCTTAGATGAGCTGGTCCAAGATATTGAGAAAGAACTTGAGTACCTTCACACCATTGCAAGACACCACTTCTTCGAGAAACTGGAACAACCTGAAGTGGAATACAATTATTGAAATTAACAATTCTTGGCATAATTTATTCATGATAAAGTTCAAAACAAAATGCAATTAAAAAATTTATTATTTTTTAATGTTCTTTTTGGAAATAAAATATAAAATTAGAATATATAATTCTTTTTGAAAATTTGAAATGATAAATATTTTTAAAAATTAAATCGTAAGAGTTCATTAGAAATATTTAAAGAATTTACTTTACCTTATATGTCCTTATGTGAAGTTTTCGATTTTTTGTTTCCATTCTTTGTTTCAGCAAACAATTAACAAGGCAAAATACTTGTTGCATAACTGCATCTTGACGCAAGTCATCACTTCCCTAGCAGAATTACAAAGTAAACATGTATACATATTTATAAATTTTCACACATGTACATAAAAATAATATAATACAGAAATGTCTCATTTAGTTGTTTGACAAGAAAAAAAGCTGGTTAACTAATCATATAATGAAAAATTTATTTTTAAAAAAAATCTGTGCAATATCAAATGAATTACATGGCTGTTATAAAATTTAAACAATAGGTAAAACAATATAAATTCTTACATATTTGTATTCTCTCTAAAATACAAAATTTATCTTTATATACCAAATGCAATTGTCATGAAAATATAAACATAAATAATAACTAGAATTGTGAATTTACTTTTTATTTGTTGATAATATAAGCAAACTTAAAAAGATTTACAAATTTTTAATTAAAAAATAAAACACATGTTTCATATCTCTAACAGGATTGATGACTTTATTTTTGCTAATTTTGTTGCTTAACCTATTTTTTAAATATTTTGAAATTGATTAAATTGCATTGTTACAAATCTCCCTCCAAAATTCCCTTCCACCAACCTCATGAGAGGACTTGTGGCTCGAAGGGTATTTAGAATACTCCCATGATGCAAAGGCACTATACATTTACAAACATCTATGCCTTATCTGGGATTCAAACTCATGCCCAACAGTACAACACTTAACATCACTAACCACTATACCGGATGGGCAGCATTACAAATTTTTTCAATAATAAATTACAAAACACCCACCTTTACAAGCTGCTCTCGTTCACTTCCATCTACTCCAATGCATTTAATAACCTTAGGAAGAGTAATGCCTCCACACATCCTGAATTCATTATGGAAGGAATGTATTCCAATAATATTTTTGTATTCACAAGTTTTATCAACCTATAGTTTAATAAAATAAAACTTAATACCAATATGAAAATTTAAATGCAAATTCTAAAGAATGTTTAACACAATCTCATATTCAAAAATGAAATTTTTTTAATGGTAATCAATCATTCTTACATCTTAATGTTACACAGAAATATCAAAAGATTAATAATTGGGAAAGTATTTAAAATAAAGCACAGAATACTTATGTTTTTTATTTGATCCTGAAAAATTTAAAACATTGAATTATTGATTATGATCACTTTACAGTAGGGGGTCTTCAACCTTCCACACTTGAGGGCCAAATTAATAAATTTACAATGATCTACCAGTCACACATCAATAAATTCACAGTGATCCACGGGCCACATGACTATCAATAAAGTATTGTTGTCAGGAAATTTATATAAAAAAAGGGAGATTTGTCTTACAAGGCTGATGTTTACAGATTTGTATGTATATATTGGTTTCAATAAAGTTTAATGAAAGTTAAATTAAAATACTTTGTAAACATGTTAAAAGTAAGAGAGAGTCTCTTTTTTCCAAAAATTTCTGAAATTCTATGCATAGTCAGATTTTTTTATAGTTAAAGTTATTTACAATAAAATTTTTGAAAAATTCGTCATTTTCAGAAAATTTTATTCAAATTGATATCAAAAACATCGGTCAAATGTTTTAAATAACAAGAACAACAGGAAAAATGGCGTTTTTTACAACAAAAATGAAAACAAGACACATTTTTTTAAATTGTCTCAAATTCAAATGAAGAACCACTCAACTATCTTTAGCAGGCCATTCGTAGCCTGCAGGCCACGGGTTGAAGACTCCCTACTTTACAGACAGCATTATTATTATTGCTTTTATGAAAAAACACTATGTATGTAACGGGTCTATTCGCATACCTAGTACTAATCTTCTTGGAGAAAATCTATTACTTTAATTATTGTTTAATTGAAAACTTTCTTCCAAAGAAGATGCGGTTTTATGTAAATCATGTCGCATATTTAAGCATTAACTTTTAGGTTTGATAGAGAGAAGTTAGTAGTTAGATGAAGAAGTTTGTGATTAACGTAAAGTAATTGAAAGCTAGATGAGAGCGACTCGTTGATTAATTAATATATAAAATTGATAACTGACAGTTCGGTCAGTAAGATATTGGGATTAGAATCAAATCAACCAGAAGTCGATTATTTGATGTAGGAGTTACGATTATTACCAAATGTAAGTGATTCTACTTATAATTATATATTAAATATCTCATCTTCCTCGCTTTGGCTCCAATACTTTATATATGTCATTTCCTTCCCTGGGTTTGTGAGACTTAAACCAGTATTGTAGCATCATATAAATAGCTATTTCTTTCAAAAATGATGAAAAATTTTAATACCTTTAATCCATTTTGGTGTTTTTAACGATATAATTTGATACACTAATAACAAAGCAATTTTTAAAAAAATCATGTAAAATGGCAATTTTATTAAAATTACAATCTATCATGATCAAAGTTTTCAAAAGTAAAAATCTAAATGGCACACAGAATAACTTATTTTATAGTAATAATCTTCATAATAAATATTTGTAGAAAAAATATAATACAGAAATCCTAAGAATATTGCTTAAACATTAATCTTGACTATACAAAACCATATAAAATTGACCATGCCATATTAGAAAACTTCTGTTTGTAGTTTTTTCATTAAAGAATAAATATATTACTTAACCAGATACCTCTGTAACATTCAAAACATCACTTTCTTTTTCTGTTTTGCTAACAAATAAAACTCACTAATTAAGAATATACAGAATAGAAAATTTTAAATACTTTAAAAGTAAATGACATACAATATTTACACTATTATAGCTTTTCAGTTCCATAAATTTAATATTGCATTGCATCATAAAAATGGTTCAAAAATAGTTTAATTCAAAGGTTTTCAATTGATATATTTTAAATGTTTAAAATCTGATTATTTAGTATATCAAGTTTACTTTATTCACTAATAAGCAAAGAATAATCTTTAAAAACAAAGAAATAATTTGGTAGAAATTGCATTTTTAAGCCATATTTTTACATACCTTTATTTCTTCTGAAATTACAGGAATGTTTTGCAAATTCTTAAATTTTAATAACGGTTGATCCTTAGGAATGATGCCTAAAATAAATAAATGAACATTTAAATTTTTTTGAGAATAAAGGGAATAGGCAGCAAAACAAAACAAAAAAACAATTGTTAACATATTCTTACCTTTTTTGAGATTTTTTGGTACAGAGAGATATGCCAATGAAATATAAGCATCACATAAATCAGAATAACTTTTAACTAAATGATTGATTTTTGTTTTTAAAAGAATGGAGAGAAGCTTTTTGGCTGCATTCATCCTTTCCTAAACAGAAATATGCATTTCAGTAAAGTAGATATTTTTGTAAAAACAAATTTCTTTAATAAAAATAATACATCAGCAATCATATAGTTTGGTTTTCAAAACAGTGATGACAAAAAAACTTGTTCAATAATTTTATTAAGAATTTTAAAATATACATGTAAAATAATGCTATTTTTTTGTGTAAACTAAGTATTGAACAATAAATTATAGAATACAATTATTTTTACCTTTATGATTGAGTATGAAATGAAAAGAATAGAAGAAAATGATTTTGGCAATAGAATAACATTTGCAATGAAATAGTTATATCTTTTCATATTTCCTAAAAATATATTTTGCCACTTAAAAAAAATATATAGCTGTTTCTATTTAAAATTGTAAGTAACTACAGCTTTGTTAATGTCATATTCTGAAGCAGCATGAAGGAAATTGGCAACAGGCCTAATAATTTTGAGTCTTGGTCAAATGACAAAGAAATGTCAAAGACATTAACTATAAATAGCCCCCCATTCTTCAAACTTCCATATCTGTCAACATGAGGATAAAGAACTCTTCTGCAGATTTAACTGTGTAGCAATAGCAGCACACATAATTTTTAATGTCAGGAATATTACTTTCTATTTTTCTAAGCAGAATAATATACATAAATCAAAGTAAGTGTGTGTGATTTAATCAAAAATAGAATAGACTTTAAAAAAAAAGGAGAGATTTATAAGTAACGCTAAATAAAATGTCAATTCTTATAACATATACAAAACATTTTAGAATGCAAAGGGATTTTCAGACAAATTTTACTAGAGTTTGCATCTAATATTTAAAGACTTTAGAACTGCCACTATGATTTTTAGGCCAGATGAGTGGCTGAGTCAGTTAGGCGCTGGCCTTGTGTTCTCAAGTTTGTAGGTTCAACCCCAGGCCCATGGATTTTAATAATGCAGAAAATTGACAGCATCCATGTCGCATGATTATGTTATGTGACATGTTAAGGATCCCTAGAGTACCTGTCTATCAAAATAAAATTCCTAGTACAATTTTGCATTGTCAAAGTTAAGGTGGGGGGGGGGCTCAAAATTACATTGTGGCAATTGGTATCTACCAATATGGTGCCATCTAAAAAGTGACACCAGCCCTGGGGAATGTACTAGGTTTGCAATGGTAATTACCAATCTGTAGTCCCATTTGAAAGAAAAAAACTATGATTTTTAGTGATTTGTCATAACTTTTAAAATAATTATTAAAAAAATCTTTTATAGTCCTCTAAAACACCCTTACTTAATTAAAAAATTCAACTATTAATAATTTAAAATCAGTAGAAAGAGATCAAATAATTTTACAGTACAAATAAGTGTATATAAATACTGATGATTTATTGTCAATGAAAATTTACATTCTTCGTTTTGCATATACAAATGAAAATAATCGGAGAATAATAATTTTAAAAAAATTACCTTCACAGCTGGTACTTCAGCTTGTTGCAAATGAACAGTTTGATCAGTAACTTCTTTTTTATCAACTGGATCTTTATCAGCATTGTTAAGAGCTAAGATTACAGGCAAAGAATGATGGGGATGATCCACAGAAATATTCCTTATTAACTATTTAAAAAGAAAAGAAAGAAGTATAATAATAATTCATAAATTGACAAAAATTAATAAAAATTTCTATAAATCCATCTCCATTCCTCATTGATTCTTTTTTTTTTTTGTACATGATAGTAAGAATGTGTTTGTTTCATGTTGAAATATCTTTTAGTTATTACCATAATTTAACCTTTATGTTTTTGTTTTAATTCTAATTATCAGTAAAAGAATTTTTTTAACAAAAATTAGCTGTTGATGTCATAACAGCAATTTTAATCTTAAAAATTATAAAATGCCAAATACATAACTAAATAACTGCAAGTAAAGAGTAAATAAACTATAGGTGCTGACCTTTTTACAATTATTTCATAATAATTACTACCATTTAAAGTGTGGGTGGCCAACCTTAATTCTGGATAACAATTTATTATAATGCAAAATATATTTTTTTTATAATCATGGAGGTTCTAAATGAAACAAAATGATACACTTCAAAAATTAATTGGTTAATGTACTTATATTTAGTGAATTAAAATATTAAATTGACTTTTAAAATAAAAACAGGAAATAATAATGAAAATTAGAATCATGCAATAGGGAAACTGACCCCCCCCCCCTAATAACTGGATTGCAACACTAAATAATTGCAATTTGAAATAAAACCAATGTTTTCAAATTTATCAAGCATTGAGTTTTACTAATTAATTATGCATTATTGTCAGGATATTAAAAAAAATATACTCACCATTGTAAGGGTAAATGTAAATGTGCTGGATGCTTGTGAACCCATCCTGGCAGCTAATTGATACATTAAAGGTAAAAATTTGTAAGTTTGTAATTCAGATATCTTTTCCTGAAAAAAAAAAATGAATAGGTTTATTTAAACTGATAAAAAGTGCATTAGCTATATTAATAATTTAAAAAGATATATAATAGATACTAAAAATATTATTACAAGAACTTGTAAATACTATCATTTAAATAAATGTTTTTCTTTTCAAAAAAACTTTAATAGAATTTTTTTACAGTAAGCCAAAAAATTCAAATGTAACTTTATTCAAGTAAAACATTAATCTAATCTAGTTTTCAAAGCATTCAGTTAATAAAATATGACTCATTATGCCAACATCTCATCAAATTTAATACACCTAAATATATATTTTAAATCTTGTAATCTTTTTAAATTCCTTCTTTTCTAAGAGATTTAAATCTATGTAGGCAAAATTTAACATGATTTCACATGACAATTCTCCCTGCCATATTCTTTATATTTATTATAATTAAGAACTTAACTGGACTATAAAAAATTACTTGAAATTTATATACCTTAATTTTTTTTTAACATTTCTAATTCATTTAAACAAGTAAATCTTAGATATTTTTCATAAATTTTAATCTCGAAAGCTTTGTACTTATTTAAAACTTTTCCTTGTCTTTCTTTGAGCTATTCCTAAATATGAAGCATTTTCTACAAGTGATAGTTTTTATGTATACAAATATTTATATGAAGCCTCAGGTTTTTATGAAACATCTGACTTGAATGACTTACTATTCATATGTAATCTTAAAGCATTTTGAAAAATATTATTTCAGTTGTTTAATTTCATTACAAAATATAAAAGTATTCCTAAATGCAAATTTAGATTTAAAACTGATAAGATTTCAAATTCAATTCATAAATCAATACATTTTTATATTATTTTTTAAGATTACAAGCAATATTACTTCTAAAGATATTAATAACTCTAAGTGCTTGGACATGTACAATTTGTATTCAAAATTTAATCTTTTTATAAGCTATCTGTTTCTGCCCCCCCCCCATACCAATGAATACATAAAAAATGTGAACTATTTTATTTTTCCATTATTATTTCATTAGATGTAAATGTCTAAATGTATAATATAGAAAAGCAAATAAAATATATAATTTCACAAATAAGCTTATTATTATTTAAATGATCATATGAAAATTGTTCATCTATGTTAAGTTTTAAGTTCATCTATGAAATCTTTATCAAAGATTTCAAGGAATGATCAAGCATGAATGCATTTTGCATCTAAAAATATTTAATCTTTGCCCTTCTGTTAAGTTATCACTGAATGAAGCTTGAAATGTCTCTTTTTATGTTTTGTAAATCAATATGTAGATCTTTTTATTTTGAAAATAAAGCTTTTTTATATCACAAGTTAAATGCCAATTCATTTTATAAATATGGATTTATCATTCAACATACAAATAATTTTTTTTAAAAAAATTATTCATTTGCTTTTTTTTAAATTTAAAAATGAGCCTACTAGGCACCAAAAATACTTTCAATTATGATTATAAAGGGGGGGGGGAATCAATATTGCTATATTAAGGGGTTATCTCATGTGTTTTACACACATTAATTCAACATATATATATATATATATATATATGTTAAAAATAAAAAGGACTTCCAAAAATTATTTAAAAAATTTAATTACAAAACAAAAGAGCTAATAATTATATTAAACATTAATATACTTGAAAAAGCACACAGATTTTCACATGAAAAAAAATTTAATTAATTAATAATATAGAAATTAATTATAAATTTTTATTCCAGAAAAAAATGAATTATTTTTTTTAAAAAAATGACAGTAAGAAACTAACTTTAATAATAACGTTAATTTCTTCAACATCAAGATTCTTGAACCATAAAGAAACTAGACGAAATATCCACAAATCATGGGTGTTTGAACTTCTCAAACACTGCAAATAGTTAATAACAGCTTTTTCAAGAAACTGTGTCCTGTCTGCTTCAACACATTTCATTTCTTTTTGATCAATATCAGATTGTCTTGTGAGAATCAGATGCAGCTTTCTTTGGCTAAACAAAAAGATGCATACATAATACACATATAAATATTAACATAAATTCAAAATGTATTAAATGGGGTGAAATAAAAAACAAATTTATACTTAAAAAGCAAGAAAAAAATGAGAGACTTCACAAGAGAGAGCATTAAAATTTAAGATTTCGTAAAAATCATTATGCTAAAAAAAAATTACATTTTAATTTAACAATTATCAAAAGAAAAAATAATTGTACTATAATAATACTTAGAAAATATAAACACTATCTTATGAATTGTATGTCCAAAAGTGAGAAGTTTAGATTAACTCAGTATTTTTTATTTCTTAAAATTTCTTTCAATACAATAAATAACATATTGTTGTTACCAATCCCTTTGAAAGGGGAATCCCCATTTCAAGTTTGGAATACATGGAATTCAGAAAAATGACTATAAATATACACATCATTGTTACCAAATGAGCAGAAATAAAAAATGACTGTAAATTCTTTTAAAAAGAAATCCATATTTTAAAAATTGTGTAAAAGGGAAATCATGTAAAAAAAAAAGTACTATGTGCATTGTGGGATTGGTGTATTCCTAGGCCAATAATTAAAATCTAATGAATTTGCATATTTTTTCTCCAAATAAAAGAAAATTCTGGTATGTTACAAAATGAAGTCTCCTCAAGTACTAGTTTTCCTAAAAGTATTATTTCTTGCTATGATTTAATAAGAATAAATTTGAATCCCTTTTTTAATTGCAAGGGGAAATTTTCTGTGAATGTCAGGGGGAAAATTGGGCCCCAGTTTGAGAGGCATTGTTTTAAACAAAAAAAAATTATTCTCATAAAAATAAAAATGCAACAACATTCCTGCTTTTTTCTCTTTTGCATAACATGAAATGAGATAACGAGCAATTTTAAGCATTCAATTCACATATTATGCAAGCTTTTTTAAAACTTTTTTACTATCAGAATACATCTATTAGAGAAATTATATACTTAAATTCATAAATGTGTTACAAGTAATCTTAAACTTTGATTACAGCTACTCAGTGATCTCTCCCCACCCCACCAATCATGGTATACAGTTACACAAGTAAAAATCCCTTATTAAGTCATCAAATCATAAATATTTTTATTCAAATGATACAACTGAAAACTAACACAAAAGAAAAACAACTTACTCCTCAGTTATAACTGTTTTATTTTGTTGTAATTGTTTTGCTTGTTCTCTAGAACTAGAAATCAGATCTAATTTTGCTTGGTAAGCTGTGGACTTCTTATAATTAATAATGCTTTGATATTGTCCATCAGCATAGCGTGCTACAGCTAAATATGCATCACATATCGCAGATATACAATCTTGATCATTATCCAAATTAATATTTTGAAAAACATCCAATGCCTGCAAAAATGAAATGCATATATCATTCAATAAAATCTATTAATAATATTAAATGACAGGAAAACAATGGAAGAGAAAGAAAAATATACTTTTGTAATAGAAGCAAAATATTTATATATATTTCTTTAAATTGAAAACAAAATCAAGGAACATAACATTGATGAAAAAAATGGTGTAGTAAATTTCAATATGTAAACAGTAGAAAAAACATTACTTTTTCCAAAAAGTCACGCATTATAACAATAGAATTTTCGTTGCAAGTTTCAGCGAGCCACCGTCCTCTCAAAGTCAAAGCTTGTCCATATTTCATCAAAAATTTTGGATTTTCTTTGGCAAACTATAAAAACGAAATCTATAATTTAATTCTTTCAAAAATTAAATAGCTACTACTTAAATCAAACAATTAGTACTTAACGGAAAATGAGGAAAATAATTTTCTCAGATATTAATCTTCTTACAGTTTTAAGTCTTTAATAAAGCTGTTTCATAGAAAAATAAAATCTTTTCATGTTACATCATTTTTCCAAAAATTGTAATAATTAATTTATTAGAGCAATATAAAAATCATTAGAAAACTTTTAGATATTTGTGTGTAACTAATAAAAAAGAAAACTAAAATGGTATCTATTTTAAGGATCAAAGGCAAAAAATAAACAAGAGAAAAACTAAAATTACATTTTACTTTATGAAATTTTAATAAAATCCTGATGAATGAATGCAATTTTAAAATTGAAAATAAAAGTACAAACATTTAATCCCCCCCCCCCCGCCAGAAACTAACAAAAAATTACGAAAATTAGATAATTTGTTTAGCTGATTTAAAAAAACTCAAATTAATTATTAAAACTGGATTATTCTGATTTAAAAAAACTCAAATTAATGATTAAAACTGGATTATTCTTAATCATACAAAAAAAATTTGAAACCAAATAATCCTTTTTTTAATTATGTACAGTTCATTAAAGCCACAGTATATACTGATATATATATATATATATTTGCTCAGTATTATTAACAGAAAGGGGGAAGGTTGGCTGGCCAAAAAACATGTTCAACCCCACTTTTAGATAAATTATTTTATATATAAGAGCTGTCCTAAATCAACAATGTTTATAATACTGTGTAGCATCCATATTTTTATAATTTAAAAATTCTATTATTTAAAATTTCTAATATATCTTTGCTAAAATCTTATGTCTGGTTTATCTTGCAATTTCGGTTTTTTTTCAGTTTTGATGATTATTCCTCTCTCTTTAGTAGAGAATTTTGACTATATATATATATAAACTTCATAAATATACACAAAATAGTTATAAATCTAAGGTAACTTGTCAAGATAGTTAAAAGTATTAGCCACATTAGTACTATAGCAAACTCCTGGCCTTAGGAACCAGGATTGCAGGTTTAAACAAAGTTTTACGGCAAGCCAACCTTCACCTGTATTTGCTAATGTTGTTGTTACTAATGCCACCTGTCTGACGTAGTCAGATCTAGGCCCACGAAATTCATCAAGGCATCGGGCTATATTGTAGGCCTGTTGCTTGCCTAAGCTTTGAGCCCCCCATGAAGGTGACAGTAAATTTTTGCTCCCACAACACGATAGATGGCGACACCATTTGGACCCACTGATTTAACGAGCATGTTCTCCATTTCGTACTCAGCGGATATTTGGTGGCATCGAACCCAGGCCTTCCGGTCTGTAGTCCGATGCTCTAACCACTAGGCTACCCACGGCCCTGTATTTGCTAATACTCTGGGCCATAAGGAAAGAAAGTAATTGGTTTATATATATATATATATATAAAGGAGAAAAGCGACTCGCTCACTGACTGACTAATCAGGATATCTCCGGAACTAATCAAGCTACAGACTTGAAATTTGGTAGACAAGTTCCTTTCATGGAGTAGAGATCAGCTAAGAAAGGAATTTGAGAAATTCGAAACATAAGGGGCGTTATAAATAATTGTCTCCATTCTTAAACTACTCGATGTACAATCTTGAAATTTGGTAATAATATTCCTTTCATAGAGTAGAGATCCGCTACAAAATGAGTTTGGTGAAAATCGACCCCCAAGTGACGTTGCAGGAGCTTAGGGGGCGTTATAGATTATTATTTCCATTTTTAAATTTGTCTTTAAATTTGATAAATAGATTCCTTTCGTAGAATACAGATCAGTTACAAAACGGGTTTTGGGAAAAGAGACCTCTAAGTGGCATTGTGGGGGATTAAGGGGCCTAATAGATAAATATAACCGTTTTTAAACTACTTCACCTACCTGCTTGAAACTTGGTAGGCAAGTTTATTTCATGGAGTAAATATCCGCTTCAAAATGGATTTTAGGAAAATTGACCCCCCAAGGGGTGTTGCAAGGGGGGGGGGTTAAGGGGCATTATAAATTCCGATTTTTAAGCTATTAGACGTACAGTCTTAAGAATAGTAAGCAGATTCCTATCATAGGGTAGAGATCCGCTACGAAATGGGTTACGTGAAAATTTCCCCCAAGTGGCGTTGCGGAACTTAGGAGCGTTATAGATAATTATTTCCATTTTTAAACTATTAGATGCACAGTCTTTAGATTTGATAAATAGATTTCTTTCATAGAGTAGAGATCAGATATAAGATGGGTTTTGTGAAAACAGACCACTAAGTGGCGTTGCGGGGGATTAAGGGGCGTAATGGATAAAAATTTTCGTTCTTAAACTACTTGACCTACCTGCTTGAAAATTGGTAGGAATGTTTCTTTCATGGAGTAAATATCCGCTACAAAATGGGTTTTGTGAAAATTGACCCCCGAGGGGTGTTGCGGGGGGTTAAGGGCAGATATAAATAATTATTTCTATTTTTAAACTATTAGACGCATAGTCTTAAAATTTGGTAAGCAGATTCCTCTCATAGGATAGAGATACACTACAAAATGGGTTTCGTGAAAATCAATCCCCAAGTGGTGTTGTGGGGCTTAAGGGGCATTATTGATAACTATTCCTATTTTTGAACTACTGGATTTACAGTCTTGAAATATAATAATCAGAATCCTTTCATGGATTAAAGATCCCCTATATAAAGTGTTTTGTGAAAATCGACCCTTAGGTGACGTTGCGGGGGCTCAAGGGGCGTTATTGATAATTTTCTTGCATTTTTAATTTATTGGATGCACAGTCTTCAAATTTGGTAAGCAGATTCCTTTCATAGAGTGCAGTTCCCCTACAAAATGGGTTTTGTGAAAACAGATCCCCAAGTGGTGTTGCGGGGGTTCAAGTGGTATTATAGATAATTATCCCCATTTTTAAACTATTAGACGTACAATCTTGAAATTTGATAAGCAGATTCCTTTCGTAAAGTAGAGAACTGCTACAAAATGGGTTTCACGAATATCAACTATTAAGTTTAATTTCGGGAGATTAAAAGGCGTAATCGATAAATATTTCCATTTTTAAACTATTAGATCTTCCTGCTTGAAAATTGGTAGGCATGTTCCTTTTATGGTATAGAGTTCCTCTAACAAAGAGTAAAACGAAAATTGACCCATAAGGAGGGTTGCGAGGGGTCAAGAGGAGTTATAGAAAAAAATTCCTATTTTTAATTGTTAGACCCATATACTTGAAATTTTTAAGCATGTTTCTTTTGTTGAATAGGGATCCACTAAGAATGCGTTTTACGGAAATCAATTCCTGGGTGGTGCAGGAGGTTACTGGGACGTATTGACAAAAAATTCCTTTTTTCGAACTACAAGGACTATAATAATGAAATTTGGTTTGAATTTTTCTTTTGTTGAATTGAAATCCGCTAAGAGCGGTTATTTTAGAAAACGGCTCTCAACGGGATTATGGAGGTATTGATAGTAAAAATTTCGTTTCTTTCTGTTAGATTTAGACTTGAAATTTGACTTGCATGTTCAATTTAAGAAGTAGAGATCCACCGAAAATTGGTTTTGCTGGAATCCACTTGGTTATAGGGTTACGAAAGAGCAAACATCACTGTATACTTCAATTTTAGAGATTTTTAGAAAATACAAATTAGATGATTTTTGCCCTTTTTTTTATCAAGAGGCGACAGTTACAGGTATATTTATATTTTTCAATACAATCTAATTATTAATGCAAGGACTTATATATCAATAATATATGTATATATATATATATATATAACATATATATATATATATAAACAGTATAAATTTATAAAACATCATGAAATACCCAGGGAAACGGGTGGGTAACGGCTAGTATATATATATATATATAAACCAAGAAAAAAAAATAGAAAAAATACACTCAAACAGAAATGAGAAAAAGGATAGTTTTTCTGACAATCTTTTTTCATTAAATGAGTGTTTTTAAGATAATTTCTTTATAACTAACTACTTGTGTATTGTTTCTTTTCAGAATTCAGCAACAATTTTCCATAATTATCCCACATTCTCCCCTTTATTCCATACATTTGATATTTGGATAAAATATATTAGTACACTCGGACAATTAAGATTTTAAAAAAATTAAGGGGATTTTTACATTCCTGTACAAAGTTCCCAGAATGTTTTGACAAATAGGATGCTCATTATAATCTAAATTTTATAAATAATATATTTGAAACCACCCAAATTTTGTTCCCTTTTAGTCTTACTTTATTATCATGGAAATATAATTATGTTCCAACTAAAAGTACAATTTTCTGCTGGCCATTCATTACCTTCATTTTACTTAACATTAAATATGAAATCTTGTTAATAGTATGTGTCATACTGACATATTTATAAGCTACTTATTTAAATAAAAACATGCATAACTTTTAAATGTGATAAATTTATATGCTAGAAAGAAATATTTTTGCATTCAGCATAAACAATTTCAGTTAATTTCAGATTCAGATAAGGTAGTATAATGTACACTCAAATAACAATTGTAATTAATTTCTTAAAGGAATTAATGTAAAATTTCTGTACAATTTTATAAAAGTTTTGAATGAAAATAGCAATAACAGTACAAAATATTATATTACTCATCAATTCACCTTTTCCATATATGGCAAAGTTGACTTTAGAATTTTATTAGCAACACTATATTCCTTTTTAGTCCAAAGTATTTTAGCTTCTTCCATTTGCCAACAAAGGATATCTTCTTCTTCTGTGTTAGGTAGTTGCCGAAGAACATGTATTGCATTAGATGCAACCTAACAAGCATAAAAAAGTTAGTTAATTTCTGTTTGTATAACAAGGGCAATACATAAACGAACAGAGCACATATTTAAGTATAGACAAATGAAGATATTTACATTAACAGCTGTATGATTTAAAAATTATTTAAGTAAAATTTTCAAAAAGAAGTTCTACACTTGTAAAAAACATTAATTTTTCCTAACATAACTGTTGAAGATGTTTTTTCATACATAAGGACTTAACAAGTAAACATGATTCGTATATACAGGAAATAACAAGGAACCTACAATAGAATAACTTCAAATAGTTTAAACAGGAAAATCTTTGAAACAAGCACTTTGATCACACTATGGAAAAGATGTTTATTTTCCAGAAAATTTTTAAACAAGCTATATAATCTACAAAAAGTATTAGAAAAGAGTTATGGCAGTTATAGGGCAGCTATTGTTATATATCATAAAATAAAGAAAAAGGGAAAATATGGAAGTAACAATATGTTATATAGCAGAATTTGAGTATTCTTAAATTGAAAGATGCTGAGCAATAATTTTAAGCTTTATTAAAACCATATGTTTTCTCCAGACATTGCAATTCATGTAACACTTTTTAGAGCACCAAATGCACACAAAAAGTGCATTTCATTATTTTTTTCACTCACACTTTAAGTTTATAGTTATAATTTTAAAAACAATTCATTGTTATATTTTATGTAACTCTGCTTTCCTTCCTTTAAATTCATTTTATTAAATTTTTTAATTTGTCATTTTTTGCAGTATGAAAACTAAAATTTAAATAGAAAAAAACTTGACAAAATATAATACAGTAAAAAATAGTTATATTAGTCTGTCCTTGGTGATTAATAAACTCAGCAGAACTAAAGAAAAACTCTTAATAAACATCATACAAAACTGAAGATAAAGTTTGAAATTAAATATAGAATAATACGTAGCAAAGCATTTCCATTTTGGCATACATACAATGCCTCTCATTAATGCAATTAAAAATAATCAGTTTGTTCATTTGTCATTTATTGCATTTTTGCACTACTTTACTAACTCTCAGAAGAGGTATGACAGCAGACAAAATCAGTTACATAATAAGAATCTTTTACAGTGAAATGCTCAGATTTGACAGTTTACTATTCACAAGGTTTATATCCACACCTAAAAAGCAGGAAATGTAATAGTTCACTCACTGAAATTCCATTCTGATGTTGACATAAAAGTATAATAAAATAAAATACATAATGTAAAATCTGACAAACAATGCATACATTTAACAGAAAAAAATAAGATTAAAATTGAGAGGTGCATTTTATATGCCAGGTATAAAAACGAGTGCTTTAAAAATAAAATTTTAAAAAAAAGATAAGCATAGAAAAATTTAAGACTTCGACATATATTGAAATACTGTTTATTTAAAAGAAATGACATTCCTTATGAACTTAAAGGATTGTAGTTCTAGAAATATACTATTTTTTTTCTAAAGCTTGGAATAAAACCTTAAATAAATTACTTCAAAACATAAGAGCACTGTATACGTACATTTCAGGTTCCTTCGTAAAAAAAGAGGGTTCACATTATATGGCAAATATACCTAAAAATTGCAGTTTGAAAGTATAGGTGTGCATTATATGTCAGATTATACAGTACGCTACAATAAGTAAAATAAAAAATAAATTGTTTCAAAAATGTTTTATTGTTGTATGTTCATGTATATTAAGTCTCAGAATAGCTTAACTATATGTTTAACCGGTCCCAAATATATAAAGCATGAATAGCAAAAAATTTACCAATATATTTATCAGCCTAAAGTTATTTCAATCAAAGAGTTGAGAGATATAATTTAATTCTTATTTTACATTCTACAGCAAGTATCAATGTACATATTTTTTTAAATATTTAGCTAAGAAATTTATTAATTTAAAAGTAATTTTTCCATTTGTAGCATATAAAAACAGTAATCTTATTTAACATATGAAATTTGGTCCAAATAAAATTTTCAGCACAAAATGAAAAAACAGGTCAAGCAAACAGAAAATGTAACTTACTTCTAAATGTAACTCATTTCTAGCTTGAACTGCATACCTTTCCAAAAGTTTTTTCAATTCTGCAAGGACTGTTGTCCTAGCTTGCCACTGTTTATTTGAATTTGCATTTATTTGGTGCTTTAATAAAATGCACTTGAGCCATGATACAGGTTCTACAAATTCAAAATCTTCATAAGGCATTTGATCTTGTAAATCCCAAGCTTTGAGAACCTCTTCTATGACATTGGGACTGAAAGAATAAAGATTTTTTTAAGAAGTTTAATAATAACCTGTTCTTTTTCACTAAAATAGTTTTGGGTGGTGGCAGTAGGGGTGGAAGCAATTTTAACAAGCATTTCAAATATCATATTTAATCTTACTTTGCCTGTATTTTTGAAAAATCTTCTATGACAGAAAGCATTTGAATATGACACAAAACGGGAAAAATATTTCTTGCAGCTTCTAAACTGGTATGCCTCAAGTATTCATACTGCGTCTTCCTGAAAACAATATATTGGTAATTACAAGTTACTACAATTGCTTACTTGCTAAAATAATTTACTACTTTATTTTTTTATGCTGAGTATATAATTAATACTTGAGATGTTAATTGAAGGTTTTTAAGTCAATTTTTATAATTATATTTACATACACAATTCTTAAGAAAAATAAAATTTAAATTATAACTACAATTTAAATGTATGAAAATCAATGAGATCATAAAAGTAATTTGTCTATTAAGATTAGACAAGAAATCATTTCAAGGGTGTTTTATAAAGGAAAAAAATAAGTCTAATAAAAAATACTAATAAAAATAGATTTAAATTCAACAGTTATATAACACCTAAAATACAAATGTCTTTAATTAGACTAAAAAACAATAGGTTTTCTTACTTAGCTAAGACAAACATTTTTTCAAACATTGTGCTGTTTTCAGAAATTACATTTTGAGTGCTTTTGAATACACATTCTTGAAATCCTGGATCACAGCTGAAAGATCAATTCATTCAGTGCTTAAGTATTTTAAATATAAATTCATTTTAAACATTTCATTAATCAAGAGAGAATAATTTTAATTTAAATAAGTTTAAAAAATGAAATCAATATTAAATTTTCTCTTTTTCTTCCTCATTATTACAATATGTAACTTGTGAAATTAAAAAGATGCCATCATTGATGTTAGAGGTTGACTTTTCGACATATAATTTTGTAACTTTAATTTATATTGTACTAGAGTTATATAAAAGATTACTAACGACAAAATTAATCTGAATCACACAGAAATAAAGGAGAACAGCATCATGTACCTCACTAACCAATTCATTTTATGAGGATTTTTGAAACCCAAATAGATTACAAGTACCGCAGTTTCAATAGGTTATTCTGTTGGAATAAACTGTCTTCAAGCTCAAACATCTAACCAATCAAGCACTAGTTTACAAATTTATTACTAATATTAAGAACATTAACCATTAAAAATAAAAATTATTATAAAATCCATAAACAAGAATCAATTATGAGCACAGAAAAGTGAAAAATATGATTTAAAAAAATAATGAGTATTTAATATTGAAGATTGAGGAAAACAGCATTCTTTTCAAAATGGATATTTAATTCTATATTTTCTAAGACTGATAGGTGTGCAAGTAGAAACTAAACTCTGAAGTTGGTTGCATAAAATAATGTTATTAATGCATCTAATTCTCATACTGTTTTGGATATACAGCTTAACATGAAACTGAAGGAACTTAAATATTTTTTTTGTGTGTTAAAAAATTTCATATATCAACAAAATTAAGTTTGTTAAAGTTTACTTTATTTACATAGATATGTATATATGTATACATTTAATAAAAATCAATGAAACAGAAAAATTAACAAGAATTTAGAGAAATTTAATACAAAATTTTCAAATTTTTTAAACATTTATTGAGTTTTAGAAAAGTAATCTGATATTTTCTTTGCATTTTTTTTTTTTTGCTTCAAATTGTCTACAAATTGTTTAATATCATCCATTTTGTAATTCATTTAATCATTGCAATGTGCATCTAAATAAAAGTGCATACTTTTTATGACGTTTTAACCGATATTTCATCTTAAGCATTTTCACGTTAAACATATTTCACTCTATGTAGCTTAATCATTGACATTTTATGTGTATCAAATTTAGACGAGACGGATGTTGATAAACACCATTACATTCTATTCTACTTTCAAATTAAAACAAAAAAAGAAAATGCTACTCATGCTATAAAATTAATTAATTTGAGTTTAGATGCATATTCTATGAGTCATTCACATGAAGAAGTGTTTGTAAGATCTCATGTTGGAAATGTTAGTCTTGATAATGATCCATGTCTAGGTGCAATAAAAAAATTTGAAGATGAACTTTAAATTTTACTGAATGAAAATTCTTGTCAAAATACAGCAAAATGAACCAAGTAACTCATCTTCTGTAAACTTACCTTTCTCTGATACCACTTATTCAGATCGTGTTATCATGCACTATCTAGCCAAAAGTATCCGTACACCCAGTGGTATGGACTTAAAGCGTCCTGAGGCACATATTAATATGATGTTGGTCCTCCTTTTGCATGGATGACAGCCTGCACACGTTTGGGAAGACTTTCCACCAATTTTTGATAGGTGACCATAGGAATTGCCTTCCAGGCGTCCATCACAGCTGAAGTGAGTGCTTGCAGTGAGGATGGTCGATTTGGCTGGCAACGTAATCTGCGTTCTAATTCATCCCAAAGGTGTTCTATGGGATTTAGATCAGGGCTCTGAGAAGGCCAGTCAGCTTTTGAACACCCATTTTGTCAAACCACGTCTGTGCAAGCCTCGATGTGTGAATGGAGCAGTTATCCTGCTGGAAGAGAAATGGGCCTTCCCCGAAATATTGCCATAGAGTTGGGAGTGCAGCATTGTCCAGAATGTCCCCATACATCTCAGAGTTCATGTTTCCAATCACTGGAACTAACGGACTCAGGCCAAACCACGAGAACCCCCCCCCCCCATCATTATGCTTCCACCACCAAACTTAACAGTCGGCACAATGCAGTCACTAAAGAAACGTTTGCCAGGCATCCGCCAAACCCAGACACTTCTATCCGATTGCCAGACTGTAAAGCAAGATTCATCACTCCAAAGAACAGTTTTCCATATGTCCACAGTCCAATGACGGTGAGCTCTACACCATTTAAATCGATGCTTTGCATTCTGTGGAGTGATGTTTAGCTTGTGAGCGGCTGCACAACCATGAAATCCCAAGTTTTTTAACTCTCGACGGACAGTCCTGCTGCTAACACTAATTCCTGGTGAACTTTGGAACTCCTGAGAAATTTCCACCAACGAGGACTTGCGATTTTGTTTCACTACCGTTTTCAGAGTTCTGCGGCTGCATTCATCAAATATTTTCGGCCTACCGGTTCGTTTTTCTGCCGTTTTACTTCCTCGACGTTTCCACTTCACAATTACATCACTCACAGTGGATTTAAGCTTCTGTAGAATGTCCGCAATCTCACAAACTGATTTCCCACAAAGGTTGCATCCCACTATACTGCCACGATCAAACTCACTAAACTCCTTTGACTTACTCATTGCCTCACAAACGTATAAATACAATCTGACAAACCACTACCAACACTTCTATAGCTTTCAATTACGTATCAAATTGTGTCACTCGCCAGAACCACTATTTTAAGGGGTGTCTGGATACTTTTGGCCAGATAGTGTATTTGAAAGACCAGTCATTCATGAAAGTTGAAGATATGTGAAAATGACTTAATGCTATATTGCTTTGTGTGTGTGTGAAATTACCATTTTTATCAGAAAGGCATTCATCATCTACTCAATAAATGGCAAAATACCATTGATAAAGTGAGAGTTATATTTATGCTGCACAAGGGCTATTGGTGATAAACCTCGCAATTTTGAACCATCTTTAAATGATGAGGATGATGCCTGAGCTGGTACTTCCTCTCCTAACTTCCACTCCACTCAATAGAAGGACATTTGAGCCTTTACCCAATAAATGGCAAAATACCATTAAAATTAAAGGTGACTATTTTGACAAGTAATCATGGCAAAAAGCATCTTTTCAGTAAAGTTGAATTTGCCCCCAAAAGTTGAATTTTTACTTGCACACTTACTATAAATAATAGTCATTACTTTTATAATTTAATGTTTATAATACTAATTTATTAGAAATACATGATACAGAATTCTACTAAATGAAGATATTATTTCTTCTTTTTAAGTTTTAAAATTCATGCATACCAAATTACTCACATTATACATTCTAAAACCAAAAAATTAGAATGGAAATCATAAATTTAATATTGAATAAATTATATCATTTCTCATAATTAAAATTGATCTAACAAAATGCATAAACAGTAAATGAACATGCTCTTGTTCCAAACACTTAGCAATATCTAATTCATACATTATTTACTAGAATAACTGGTTGAAATAACTACATAAAATGAACTAGAAAAATACTCATTGAACTTTTCCAGAAACTATTCCACTAAAATGAAACTATTTAATCCAGAACCATATTTAAATAATTTGATGGGTTTAAAAACACTTAAAATTTTACATTTAAAGTGATTTTGAAAAATCACTAGTAGAACAAAGTAAGACTTAATAATAAGTAATGAATTCATAGCTATTTATGTCACACAAAAAGGTGCAAATAAAATCTTAAAAAACAAATCTAACTTTCCAACAGTAGATAAATCCCACTGGCCCATTCTCCAAGCAGCTTCACATTGGTATTCCCTCATATTTGGAGATATTTCCTTTTCATTACACATGAGAGATTTTAAAAATCCTTGTAGAACAAAATTGAGATGATTTTGCTGCAATGCCTAAAAGTAAAAAGAAAACAGCAGATACAAGACTGAAGTTAACAAAACAAAATTGAAATACATGAAAATTGCAAATCTTTTTATAATGCAAACAATACACTTGTTGATACATTTGTTAATACACAGAGCAAAACAGGTATTCCATGAAGAATTTTTATACTTAATTTAGAATATTTCATATCTAATATGGAAACTGTAAGACATCTAGATCCAGAAATACATAAACCGCCACACAAAAAGAAACCAAATCACCACTCAAACACCATAATTCAAACAACCTATGAAAAATTTCTTAAATGAAATGAATACTCAATTAAACAGAAAACAATAAACTAGAATGCAAATGTGTCTACATTATTTGTTACCATAGACAAGATGTTGTGTAAAGAAACATAGTTGTGTGCTTTGAATGTTTCATTAAAAGGTTTCAATAAGAAGGCAGCAAGGATATCTGCACCTAATTAACCCAGGAAAGATGGTTATTATCTCTTATTCATATGAGTCACTTAGGAACACATATGAAGTTTTCAAGGAAATCTAAGACCTACTGGAGGTATACAACTACTTTATGAGATTCTTATTCCAGTTAAGAATATTTCATTTCAGAATGAATTGACGGCTCTGAAAAATTTTGATGATGAAACTGAACTATCTAATATGACAAAAATTGAAAGATGTTCATGGTACACATCCAGTGTCAATTTAAGCTCATTTCGGGCTCTGGGAAAAGATCTACAGGCCCTTTCAGCACTGGCGGATCGAAATTTATAACCAGAAAATCTGGTTCAGTCCAGCTTATCTGGGCTCCAGGACCCTGGGGGTCTGCCTCAAGCACCCAATGGATAAACCGGTACTGTACACATCTCATCAATCTGAATGGTATTGACAAGAAAAATGGAATCTGTAATATCTTGAATTTTACATAATATTCTCAAGGAATAGTATTAAACAAGTCATTAGAACCATCTTATCTATAACAATAATAATATCAGAGAAATACTAATATTACAGGGATTTAAAAATGAAAGAAACAATACAAATTCTGAACAATGTAGTAAAAGCAAAACAATGGATAACTCTTAAAAATATTATCCAGTTGCACTTCCATATTCCATAAAAGTACTTCAAAAAAGTTGTTGAATAAGCAAAATTACAAGAAGGTGCTCAAGAAACATGAAAGATGATTGAAAATGAAAAGAAGGGGCAGATCCCAGCAAGAAGTATCAAAGTTTGATGTTTAAACCTGTTGAAATAATGATCATCAAACATTCAGAGAAAGGGGAAAAAAACAGAAGTGCCTATGAAAATCTAGGGGACTTTTAATACTTAAAGAGGTGTTCTTCAATTATACATACATACATAGTGACCCCAATCGAGGATAAGCAAGAGAGTCAGTAACTGAAATCATGACAAAATAGATGAAACAATGATGTAGGTGACATTGTCAGCAAGTCTTTTGTAATTTTATGTGTATTTAGATATAAATGAAGGGTATTAAAATTTTTGCCATACATCTATTTGTATTTATTTATATAGTCAGACATATTTTAAGTTTGACATATACTTTAAAAAATATTATTACACAGTCATACTGAGCAAAAGTTATAAATGTGCACAATTGTTAATGCAGGTAGTCTGAATGTTTACAACTTTTTTTTAAAAAAAAAGGGTCTGCAAAAGTTAATAACAATGGGAGACATAAACTGAAAACATAAGACTCTAAGCCACTAAAGGGAAAAAAATATGCTCTGAAATTAAAGGGAAAATGAGAGACAGATTATCACTATACTTTATTACAAATTAAGAAAAATGATTTATTATATGATAAAAACCTTACTTATTATTATCTTACTTATTACTTTATATGAGTTAGCTTCCTTTACAACTAAATGCATAATTTTTTCTTTTCTTATTTTTTTAAAAAGAAAATATTTAAAAATATTTAGACACTGAAAAAAGACTTTACTTACAGGTCCCATATATCTTCTTGGAGGTACTTTAAGTAGAACTTGTATTATAATAAAATGAAATTTTTAAAAATTACATATACAATTTTTTAAGTCTCACTGAATTACAGCCCTAACAAAAAGACTGACTTATTTAAAATAAAAAAGATTTATTTAAAAAAATGAATACTTTTTAAACATGACTAACCTGTAGGATCTCTAAATTTGAATGATTCAAATCACTTATTTTCAACAAACCATTCCATTTCTTATCAATCAGATAGCTATGTTTTAAAATTGCTTGAGTATCAGTTGCTACAACTTCACAGCCACTGATAGCATCTGAATCTCCAATTTGTGAATATGTATCAATTATAATATCATAGACCAAAGCAGCTTTATCTCTTTCATGTGAACCAATGTATGACAGAGGAGAACAGTCTAAGCTACCAGATGAATCTGAATGGTCACTAGCAGGTTCTGATCTTAAAGATTTCTCTCTAAAAATATTTTTAAAATTACAAGTATATAATAAATAAATTAATATAAAACTTTCAAAAATTATAAACAAATAAAATTTGCAATTTTTAAAATATCAGCTAAAATATTCTTTAGAATGTATTTCTATAGAAATATATTCTAAAGAATAAAAAGATTCTACATTATATATTTTAGAAATATTCTTTAGAATGCATGCAAAATTTATAAAACACAAAAATTTAAGATAAGATAAAAGAAATGAGTAGCATTTCTTTGAACCCTGTAGTCTTTACTATTTATATTGAATAACGCACTTTACACATTTATCTTTGATATGCACACACACAAAACATCATGAAATTGTTTGAATCATTTGTATGCTATCTTTTGAGAAATTATTCAATTTTGAATTTGCATGAAGTGTGCAGTTCAAATGAGTATGCAGAAATATACTATACATGAGAAATATTTATGAGTTACTTTTATTTTGCACAATTTCAAGTTTAATTCAATTTTAAATCAAAATAATTTTAAATGATAATTCAAAATTCATTTAACAGTGTCATCCATTGATTTCTATATGCCCTCTATTGACTTAAGTTATTTTAATATTATTATTACATAAGAGAACAATTCAAGTTTACAATCTACACAACTTTAGTTGTGTCTGTCTGCTTATTTTTTATATGCTTTTTACCATTATCTTAGAATAGTTTAATTCCCTCTGTGAAAGTATTTAACCCCTTGCTTCTCACTCCCATCAAATTCAAGGGGTGAAATTTCCCTCTCTATTCCTTGTGCCCATGATATTTCCGGGCAGGAGTGTTGAAAAGTAACTCACCAAAAAAGCTAAAAACAATCTATTTCTCAAGCCCGGATTTTTTTTATTTTTTAATCTATACACCAGATGGCAGTACCAGATTATTTGTAATGAGTTTAGCAATAATTATTTAATTTTTTTAACTAGATGTCAGCACAATCAAACATATATTAGCAATACGTTTTTGTAATCTTAGGCCAAGTACTTAGTTACGCTCTTCGTGAAAATACGTGGGTTAAGTTCTCTGATAAAAAAAATATTTTTTTTAATATTGTATACATTATGAAATTAGAGTCAGGAAGTGAATAGGATTCTACTTTTAGAACTTTTTTGTCACTGATTACAATAAAAATATGCAAGCAGTAGGCATTGAAGATCAATATATTGGAGATTACTCTATTGCTAGAAAAGGAGGTAAGAAGTACTATAAGAAAATATTTTTTCATTTGTTAGACCAAACTATTTGGAACTCGTACCTTATTTACAAAAAACAAGCAGGCAAAAAAACACGTTTGATGTTCCATTTATCTTTAGTCGATGAACTTATTGAAAAGTATTCTATATCCGAAAGGAGACTTCAAAAAGAGGCCGGCCAAGCTTGGAGAACAACCCCAACTGTTTAACTGAAAGACATTTTATAAGACAGATACCTCCAACTGATAAGAAGCGGCAACCATCAAGAGAATGCAAAGTTTGTTGTTCCAAAAGAGATGAAAACAATAAGAGATGCAGAAATGAAACTCGGTAACACTGTCCAGATTTCTATGTTGGCCTTTGGATCTCATGCTTTGAAATTTATCACACAAGAAAAAATCGCTATGTTTATTTATATTATACGTAAGTGTAATAAAATCTTCATTTAATGTTTAAAACACATGCTTTTTTAATTTTTTCTCTTTGTTGGAAAACCAACATTCAGTGATTATAACTCTAAATGTTTACTTTACTTAAAAAATAAATTTTGTATTTCAAGCTAAAAATTGATCCAAAATTAAAAATGAATACATATATTGAACATGTACTTAGTTTTAAATAATTTTCTTGAATAAAAAAACAGGCACTTTTAGGACTGTTTTCTTCAAAATTATCTGACCGTTAAAGGGTTAAGGTAGTGATCAAGTTCAATTTTTTATGTGTATGGTTTTACCTGAGTTGATACATTCTTATATCTATTCCGAAGGGGGGGGGTAAAATAAAAACACTAAAATTGAAACAGAACAACATGTATTTTACATAAGGCACTTTAAAGAATAATATACCAGACAAACCTGAATTAAATATCTAAGCTTAAATAAGGTTTTTCAAATTTCAAAAGAAAAAAAAATCTTATATTAATTTAAATTCTTGAAGATAGTTGATGAACATCTGTAAAATTTATCCTGCAAGACTGATAATAATACAAAATTGAATCAAATTAAAAATTTCACTACAATATCATTATCAAATATAAAAAAAAGCTTAGTGATCCATAACAAATAACAAATAGAGAGTAAAATTAATGCTTTGGATTCAATACCTCATTTTATCACACCATAATTCTGTGAAAAGGATGGCTGTGAAATAGGCTGAGCAATATTGTGCAGCTTGAGCAACCTCTAAAAAACTAATGTTTAACCAAAAGTCTTTCAAAATATTTCTTTCACTTTTAGACCTGTAAATATACAAAAATATTTTTGAAAAATAAAATATTTACATATATATATATAAAGTGAGAGAGAGAGAGAGACAAATATACACAATTAGAAATTAAAAAATTGTATTTCATATATTATTACATACAATTTATACATGCACATATTCAGGGTTAATGACATAAAAACAATTTAAAAACGTAAAGCAAAATACATCAAATACAAAATAAGTTCAGAACATTTTGAAATAAATACAGAAAGGAAAAATTGTAATTAAGAACAAAAAAATTAAAATAAACCAGTAACATTTAAACACTGGATAAAAAGTGAAATAATTTTTCAATAAACGAGAAATAAATATAAATTATGCTACACATAAGAACATATGAAAGAATCTAGAAATAAAATCAAAGATAAAATTAGTAAAGGTATTTAAATCAAAATGCTTAGCTCATTTCTCAAACAAAACATACTTGAATATTCTAATACAAAATGGGTAACTTGTTGAAAGGAAAATACAAAAGCAATCTACCAAAAAACATTTACTTTTTAATTTTTTTTTTGTATGTCATGAACAATTTAATAATTATCATAAGTAAATGTTCTAATTTTTTGAAAAAGCAAATGAAAATTATTCTAAAATAATTTAAAAATGATATTTATAATAAATATAACTATTTAATATAATATATACATATATTTAAGTATAACAGACACGTACAATATTTCGTTTATTAAATTTTAATAAATGATATTGCCCATTTAAAATTAAATACAATTATTAAAATAGTATAATTTTATAAAAATTAGAAGAAAATTAAGCTGTTCTCAACCTAGTACAAGCAGTTTTCAACTTTTGTACTGTATATAAACTAATTTTTATTGGAGTGAAGTGAACTTCAATTTTACCAAAAAGATATTTATCACACAGAACCTTTCCAAATGAAGATAAGATTAAATTTCAAGAGATGAATAAGATGCAAAATGAATTTTAAAAAACCTCATTAATTCCTTATTATAACTGTTGCCGATATAAATTAATGGACTGTAAATTTAACAACAAAATTTTAATGAGCGAAAACGGATCCCAAATGTATGGGATTGCTATACTTTTCGAATACAAGGTTACTACAGTTGGCTCGGAGCGAAATCTATACAAGGAATTCTCGCCAACTGGCGCCAACAATAACCAAGACAGTCAAAATTATAAACAAAGTTTTGCTGTATTGTGATTAAGTTTTGATCATCATAGAAGAATTAATCTGAAATTAAAGAATTTATTTCATGCAAGAAAGAAAGTGGGGGAGAGGGAGAAATACATATTAATGCTAAAGAATTTACTATCTGTTGATAAATTTGCAAAGAAAACACAAGATAAAGTGTTATTAATAAAGTTAACAGATGTTTATAAAAATTTCTTATGTTTTTATATTGCTTTAGAAATACACTCATTGCACATCACATACATTGGACACATTTTAGGTATAAAAGTCAAGGATTGTAAGTAATCTTCACATTTTTATACTTACTCTTGTTTTGGGTTCAACCATATGTGATGTATAACAGAAAGCATAGTTTTGACAGATGCTTTACTGAACATGATTCTTGGTAAGGAAGCTGAAAATAAAAATAATAATAATAACTTATAGTTAAAATGCAACATTAATTTTGAAATTCTAAAAATATTTCTAAGTAAAAATTTTCATAAAATTAATTTAGGTATTGCAGATAAAATTATTTATTTTCCATTGTTTTCCCAGTATAATTCATTACAAGCAACAAACGTTGGTCTTTTAAAATAAAGTCGATGAAAATCATTAATGTATACATGCAACCAATCAAATATTTTAAGATAACATATTGTAACACATCTACTAAGTTATAGTTACTTGCATTATCAATAAGAAAATAATATATCTAATTAGATATATTTTTAAACACACCTTTTAATAAAACTAAATAATTCATATAAATTAATTTTTTTCCTTCACTTTTATCTGTTTTTCATTTTAAGCTTAATTTTTATAGAAAAGAAAAGAAATATTTTATTTAATATTTTAAAATTTTCTATGTTTAAGAAAAAATTAAGATAAATTCCCAATTTAAAAAATAAAGTTTCTGTTTTCACATGCTTTAATTAAATCATATTAAAAAGTTACTCACTCAGTAAGAAAAAAATATAAGGTTGTTTTTCTGACCAATATGAAAAAATAATGTTCAATTGGAGAACAATATTATTAGTTAACTAAGTTTAACTATTTTCGAAAAATAACATGCAACTAATTCAAATAATTAAACATGAATTGCACCAATATATAAATAACCTGTGGAAAACGAAGTTTCAAAATACTTTTTTAAAAATATTACATTATTTCCAAATCCAAATAATGAAAATACCGTTTTAAAACAATAGGTAAAACTTACAAGAAGCATGCTCATTTTTGAATTGAATTTCCTGAATCCACAGAGAAAAACGAGAGAAAAATGTATCAATTCCAACAGATATGGCATTTTGTGTTTGTTTATCATCAAGTAAAAGAATTGCATGTATAATATAAGGAAGAATCTTTTCACAAAATTGTACCTATAATCATAAAGAAGAAAAACAATGAAGCATTAAAATTTTTATCAGGGTTTAGAAATACATCAAAATGCAGTTTGTTCATAAGTCATATATTTCTTACTAGTGAAAATTCAAGAAAAATTGTAGACAAAATAATACAACCACAGTCACCACACAAAATTAGACAATAAATTATTACAGCAAAATTAAACATATCTTAAAATAAATTCTCTTTCAGAAAATATTTTCTTATTTCATTATCATTCATAAAATGTCTTTTAGGAAAAAATAAAAAAGTTCTCAATCACAACTTTGTATACATATATGTTAAAAAAAAATCGAATATATTTTATAGTATTATTAATAAATATGACAAAACATAAATATGAAACATACTTCCTTTTTACAAATTGGAATCAGACATTCATAGAAGTTGTTTTTAGCTAGTCCACTTCCAATAATGGTGCATACTAAATTAGTTATCCAATCTGAATGGCTAGTATTTTCAGGAAGCCACAATGATAATTCTTTAATATCTTCTATTTTGTATTTGTCTTGGAATTTTGATTTTAGATCTTTCACCTAGAGCAAAGGCATCAATGTAGTAAGATAAACACATTAAGTTTTAACTACACTGACGGGGGGGGGGAATCCCAACACCAAGAACGACTTGTGTTAGATAAACGAAATTTGGTATAGGCTTGTTTATACATCTGAAAGATGACATCAATTCAAATTTCGCACCTAAGTGCGGCACTACTAGTGCCACTCAGAACTTTCAAATCAGGGTAGCTTTAAATGTGTGCTGTAAAGTTCGTGAGAGTTATTTGTCTGTGAAATTTAACATATTGAGTTGATGTTAGCCAAGAATGCCTTTAAGAACACGAAGAAGCCAATATCAACAGCCAACCGAGTTTGAACAAGGTCGTGTAATAGAGCTACGAGAAGGTGGATTTTCTTTCCACGATATTCCAGAAAGACTTGGCTGAAATGTATCCACTGTGAGAGAAGTGGTAAAGGGATGGTACAGCCTCAATAAGGATGGGTTCCGGGTGGCCACATGGCACTACTGATAGGGAAGACCACCACGTTCGGCATATGGCTGTAGCGCATTGTACTACATCAGTGGCAGAAACTTGAACTGCAGCTGGTACCACAATGACACAACAGATTGTTAGAAACCGGTTACTTCAAGGACAGCTCTGAGCCAGGTGCCCTGTATTCCACTGACTCCAAGCCACTGCCATTTGAGATGCCAATGTTGTTAAACCAGAGCTTATTGGAGGATGGAGAGGAGATCTGTAGTGTTTTCTGATGAAAACAGTTTCTGCCTTGGTGCCCGTGATAGTTGTGTGTTGGTCAGAAGGAGGCCAGGGGAACACATGCAACTAAACTATCTGCAGACTAGACACACTGGACCTACACCTGGAGTCATGGTCTGGGGAGTAATTTTCTATAATGTGGTTATCTCAAACACACTGAATGCAAATTTGTATGTCAGTCTGGTAATTCAGCCTATAGTACTGCCATTCATGAACAGTATTCAAGGGGAGTTTTCCAACAGGTTAACGCTCGCCCTCCCACCACTGTTGTAATGCAACATGCTCTACAAAGCATTGACATGTTACCTTGGCCTGTGAGATCACCAGATCTGTCTCCAATTGAGCAAGTATGGGATATCATTGCACGACAACTCCAGCATCATCCCCAGCCAGCACTGACTGTCTCTGTTTTGCACAATAAGTACAAAAAGCATGGAACTCCATACCACAAAGTGACATTCAGAACCTGTATGTCACAAAGCATGCACACTTGCATTCAAAACTTTCGAAGTGACACTAGCTATTAATGTAACAGCATTTCACATTTGAAAAGCATTTTCTTTAGCTTAAAATAACCTGAGATCTTGAAAATTTAATCAATTAAACATGTTAACTTGACAATTGCATTGTCCAAATTTCATTACTTTACAATAGTTTTTTTCTTGGTGTTGGGATTTTTTTTTCTGTCAGTGCAGTTCAAGTAATAAGTAAAATAGGACCAAAGATAATTTCCTTTGACTGAACACAAACTTTTATTCAGAATTAAAGCAATTATCAGTATCTTTTAAAACCCTGATTAAAAATTATAACTTAAAAAAAAGATTATCCTAATGGGAGGTACATAAAAGTTTGAATCCAAACAACTTTAATAATTTAATACACTATTAAAAATAATTACATTCTATTCAATGCACTACTCAGCTCCAACTGAATTTTTCATGCTTTTTTATTTGTGCAAGTTTATTTATTTTCTATGTGAACACAGTATTGCCATATTAGATATTTATCAGAGATACTAAAGTTTATCAAAATTACAGATGCAAGATAATAATATAACAAAAAAAGTGAATAGAATGATGTAAATACTTTGAGAGTTTATGCTTAATTTCGCTAAAGAACAATGCATGTTCTACAATCATTAAAAAATCTCAAATAAAATTAAATAAAAAAAATTATGAGAATTTTTAAACAATATAAGTTTTTAATTGCAATATTTAAAAGAATAAAAATTAGAATGATAACCAAAAACTTTTCAAAATACAAATTTTGCAAGTATTTAACTCATTTTCTTAAAAGTCACTAAATAAATAAATAGGTGTTTTATTTATATATTAGTTATTACATTATACTTACATTTTGGCAAGCAAAGAAAGGTGATGCATATTTTTTAACAGAATTGTTAGGACGTAAAGTCTGATAATCAATAAAAAATGAATATCCTGTTTTTGTTCCAAATAATTCCTTCATAATCTCAGATGTTGTGACTTTAATATCTATCCTGCAAAAGGAGCAGACTTTCAAAAACAAAATAACAGCAAGTATCAGGAAAAATGTTAAAAAAATTAATATAAATAAAATTGTAAGGATATCATAAATGTTAAACTGCAATTTCTGTCAGTAAATGCAATAAAATATTAGTTTAAAACTTTTTTAAAGATATAATAAAAAAATACAATTGATTTAGTTTTTTACACAATACCTTTTCCATTATATTTCTAACAGATTAATAGATATATCACAGAATAAATCATTTTAAAGAGTAATTTTAAATTTACTTTGTTGAATAATTAATAAAAATTAATCTTCCTTCCTTCCTCAGTGGCTTGACAGCCCAGGGCGGGCTTTGGCCTTCTCAAGAAGCCTTTTCCAGGCCAGCCTTATTCCAGCTATTGTTCCCCAATTCTTAGTTCTCAAAACTAGGAGATCTTTTTCTAGGCCGTCAATCCATTAAGATTTGGCCTGCCCTTTCTTCATGTGCCAATTGGTTGAATATTGAAGACTTTTTTAGTGGTGCGGTCTTCATTCATTCTGACAATATAAACTGCCCATTTAATTCGTTGTATTTTGATGAAGTTAACAATGTCAGATTCATTATATGATTGGTAGAGCTCAAAATTTGATCTCCTTCGCCATGTTCCATTTTCCTGAATTCCTCCAAAAATAAATCTTAAAATCTTCCTTTCGTAGATACTTATCATGTTCTTATCTGTTTGAGACATGGACCAAGTTTCACACGCATAAATTAATATTGATCCTTAAAAGGCTTTTACACAATAGAACCCTCGTTTTTCTTTTGATTAAATTTGAATTCATATATTTTTCTATTCCATTAAGACATCTATTAGCCAAAGTAATTCTCTTTTGGATTTCAGTAGCACAATCTTTACCTCTGTTAATTTGAAAAATAATCTACATTGATATATTCCATCCATTTTTTAAAATTTTTCACATAACTTATGAATTTAAATTATTAAGTCATATAAAAAAAGGATAAGTTTTATTTTTTAAAAAAACAGATTACACAAATTAAAATTAGAAAAAATACATAGATATAAAAAAAGAATTGAAAAAAAAAACAAATTTTAAATACCTTTTATCAAACAAATATTCAGTCAGAAGATAAAGAATTTCGGCATATCCTTGCTGTATGGGGTTTAAGCCTTCACTGGTAACATTGGAAGATGGTTGTAAAACTACGGAAGAAAATGCTACGGGTCCTATAGCTGCCATGCAAGAACTAGCCGCTTCCTGAATCTAAAACAATACATAAGATTTAAATTTTTTAAAAAATGCAAAATAAATTTTCTCATCATTGTTAAGCTTTTATAGTGAAAATTAAGTAAGACAGCTATAAATATATTAATTCATAACTTTTTAAAAACAGATATAAGGGTATTTTACAATATGACTAATACCTACTTAAGTTCAACCCAAATAAGCCCAACTTAAGTGGATTAACATTTTATAACATATCAAGATGCTGATATATTGCTGTATTTTATAACATTAAATTGCTATTTTACTGAAATTACAACAAATGAATAAAAAATTTTCAAAATTTCTAATACACATATATTTCTAAAATAAATGTAGTGATTTAGAATTGCTGGGGAAAAAATGTTATTCAGTACCATTGATCATATTCAATGACACTGCTTGCTTACTTGTAAAGAAACATTATCCTGAGTACAGATGGAAGCCAATACACATACAAGTTGATGATGAACACTAGTTTTTACATCTTCGGAAAATAAAATGCTGCCTATTTAAACAAATATAATATGATATACACATAATTAATATAAGTATGATTAAAATAAAATTTCAAAAATATATGATTGAAAATTACATTTAAAAAAATTTTTTACCATCATTAATACAAGTTTGACAAAATTATTCATAATAATCTTCCTCAAATCCACACACAAAAATTACACCTTATTTTTATTTCATACTAACTTATGATAACATATTACATTCTGGAAAACATTTTGAATCTTCTGGCTAATATTTGATAGAAGCAATATTGATGCATACTCTTTCTTGAACCAAAAACCATAAAATATCTTTTTTTATTAGTTCTTTGAAAAGAAAATTACAAAAACTTAGAAAAGATGTCTTGAAATTTGTTTTATACTTAAATACCTTATACTTAATTTTATTTTAAGTCACAAATAAAGAAAGAACATGGTTTTAAAACAGAAAAAATATTTTGCAGCCGTATCAGCAAGAAAAATATGGTTTTCAAACAGTTTTTTTACTACAAGTTATATGGCAATGAAAGTTGAGAAAGCCTAGATGTATGAGAAAAGTTAAAACTTAGCAATAAACAAAAAAGTAAGTCATAAATACTACCAATAATATACAATCTATTGGTAGTATATACTTTTTTTTGGATCAATTAACAGAGGCCTCAAATTCTTCATTTGTAAATTATTGCTTCAAAGATATGGATATTATATGTTTTAATCTAAATTTACTTCAATTGCACTGCATAAAAATTTTAGGATAATCAACATTTTTTTTTTATGTTCTTCCAAATTTGTACCAATATGTAAAGAATCATTTTCAAAGGACTTGATGTGACACATGATTAACTGTGAAAAGAAAATAAAGAATTAACAACATAATCTTCTACATAAAAGTTAAGAAAAATGGGGGGGGGGTCCCCTTTGTAAGAGGAAGCTGTTGAAGAATGTATATATACATATAAAAATATATTTCTCAGTTCATGTAAATGACACAAAATGTAGAAAAAACAAGAAATTTTTCAGTTGCTGTAAGGAAAAAAACCGTTAAAGGTGTTCAGTAGAGTGTGATTACATTTTGCTGCTACACAAGCATCACAGCAATCTTTCATAGTACAAATGAGAAACTAGATCAAATGCAATAATAGATTTTGCCACTCTTGCAGCAAAACTGTAGATGCAGGCTAATAAAATGAAACCTTTCGTTCCAATACATACCAAACCATAACTAAATCGGCCTGGCTGCCTTTTTGGAACTATGCTCACTGAAAAAATCACAAAACATGGTGGTGTGGAAGGTGCCTCTCCCCCATTGCTGGTATTTGGGTAATAGAATAGGATTGAACCTGGTCCTTTAGTGTGACAGAGGCTTCCAGACTGTACTCAAGTGCCTCTCATTCTCAGAGAACACAAAGACTTTAGCCACTTTGCTAAAGGTCTGGTTCACCAGGTTACAACCGAGCATATCAGAGATTGTATGGGCCACTCTATTAAACATATCTATTTTGATTCCCTTCTTGGGTTAAACATTTTAAGAGTTAGTGCTCTTATGAATTTTGTCTGTGACTTCATTAATCTCTTGAAGATTAGCAACAACTTTCAAGATAGTTTTCTTCAAATTGAGAAAAATGTAGCATCACTTTGTCATTCACAGTGAAGAACTGTAAACCCATAGCACCATGGAAGGATGAACATGAAGTTTAGAGCCTCATCTTTGTACCTTGTTCCATTAATTGAATCTTGTCTGTCTAATTCTGATATTTCCTACTACATCGCACATGGATTCTCTTTTGCATATAAATGAATGACACACAAACAGTTGGATATCAAGCATGCATACAATTATTTCTAAGTCTTCGGTAAACTTTTTGCTTGGAAATCATTCTTCCTTTGTTTGCTGCAAGTTTCAAAGACAGTTTGGTGAACTGTCACAAAGTTGTAGAAATAATTTAATCTTGTCTAGCTGTTGTTAGTCTCATTTGAAACATTAAACGTTAATTTATTTATCAATGAATATTTCAAATAGTTTTGTACCAATTTTACAGTTCGGAAATTACATACTCTAAAAAACTTATGGCGCTAGACACTTTTGTCTGTTATTATCCATTACATTTTAATCATTTAGGCCTTTAAAAATAAGTTAATTTGTCTTCTTCAAGCCATAATTTTGCCACAGTTGAAATACATACAGACTCATTGATTTAACAACTACCCAGAATATCAAAAGCACATTCCTATCACTCTACTAGCAGCATTCCCCAAAGCCCCTCCCAACAATCTATTACATCACTGTCAAGATATTTGCAACTAAACAGTAATTTTTTTACATAAACAGATCATGTACGTGCAATTTCAACCTTTCCTATTTTCCTCTAAGACTTATAATTTTTCTTTTTTCCAATTATTCTTCACTTTTAGACCACAGTATATGTATGCTAGGTTTCTAGTAACAAAGGTGGAAATTGGACTAATACAAACTTCATAGTGAATAGTATCAGGAAGATTTAAATAAAAAAAAAAAATTGTCTTCATCAAAAAAAACTTAAGCTACTTATTCTTTTTTACACATCTTTAATGTACAGATGTGTTTTAATTTTTAAAAAATACTTCTAAAAAATTTTAAAATTATTTCGATATATGCATTATAATTTTATTTTTAAGTAAAATAAGAACAGAAATAATACTTTTAGTTTGAATGAAATATAAGATGAAAAAAATAGGAAGCATGACATTACAAAAATAAATTTTTAGATGTAATATAATGACTTCCAATATTTTAAAACTAATTAATGCACAATTTTAATCTCTCAATTTTAATTTTTGTTACATTGAAAAACTATAATCATAAAAATAAGTATCCTACATGTTAGAAATACTAGATGTTGAAAAGTATTTTTAGAAACTACCATTGAAACACATATTTGGAAGCATATTACATTCCTTTAAAATGTAAAGGGTACATTGAGAAAAAAAAGCTTCTGAACATTTGTGCTTTAAAAATATTTCAAGTACTACAAATGCATTTTAAAACAAACTAGAACAATTGACATATTAGGAGGGGAAAAAACAGTGAATACAGCCTACACTAACCTTTTAATGAATTTAATATTTCTAGAAGCTCTTTCTGTCGAGATTTCAAATGATTACATAGGTGTTGCAGCCCAGTAATTGTAGCTTTTCCCATCATTTTGTACGATTTCAAAAATAAAATAATTTCCTGGTAAAATAAAATTATGTAATCAACTTTGTATAGGAAAATATTTTCTAGATATCTTAATATATTATTGTGTAAGAAATATTACAAATCTCAAGTATTTATAGTATTTCAATTCCATATGCTAATTCAATTACCTCTTTTAAAGACAATTTTCCAGATTTATATTTTATTTGATTATATTTACAAGCAAGGTTTTGAAATATGGTGTTCTCAGGAAATGGATCCAAGAATGGAATATAGTCAGCTAAGCTGGCTTCACAGTCAATAATCAAAAATGTTAAAAATGAAAGTAGTACCTGAAATAAAAATAAATCAATATATAAAATCACAAAGAAAGCATATTGTTCCATAACGTTTTCAAATGTTTAAATAAAACTAAGTATAAATTTTAAAACAATTAGTCAAAATTAACTTAAAACATTTTAAAGATGAAACACAAGTGGGGATAGTTAAAAATAACTGTCTTAAAAGATATGTATACTTAAGATGAACTTTCTAGATTCCCCAATACATAAATATTAATGTTTAAAATTTTTGAAATATATATAATTTAATAACATTCAATTTTTGAAAATGAGGTGGCTAGATCTTCCATAAGTACAGTCAAACCTCCATATTACGAAACTCTATATTGCGAATTTTTTCCTAGAACCAAGAACTTTTCATGGTTTTCTCTGTAAAATAACCTCCCAATAGCTAAGTGCATTTTCAAAATAATAAACTTTTTTTTCCTTGTGATTCAATTCTCTCCCCCCCTTTTAAAGTACTTATGGACATATCAAGTTATTCTCTCTTTTAACACATTTTATGGTAGTCATAAATCTTGAACTGGTTTTATTAGGAACCTAACTCGCCCAGAGCAATAGAATTCTGGGTGTTTCATCCAAAAAAAGCAACCTTTAACTCCATTGTCCAGTTCACTAGAAACATCTTTAATATCCTCTTTCACCCTCAGTGGAGTTGTCTCCTGTCGTGTCGCTGTGTCCTTGAACTAGTCTCTGTTCATTTGTAGTGTTGATCAGTCGTACTGATAACTACATTTCTTGTAGCTTGAATATATCAAAATGTAAGTGTTTGAGCAACAAACAAAAAAATTAAATTCTTCAGTAAGTGGATAAAGGCATTAAAAAAATAAGGATATTGTTTTAAAATTTGATATTCCATCAAACAGAGCTTATCAACTATTATAAAATATCAAGATAAGTTACAAAATTATGATTCAGCGAATTGTTCAAAATAATTCAGAACATGTGTTTATGAAGATGTCGATAAGGCATTTTTGAAGTGGATACACACAATGCGAGTTAAAAATGTTCCGACCTCTTGATCTTTCATAATAGAGAGAGCTCTTCAGTTTGTGAAGGCATTGGGATATGATCAATTTCTAGGTAGCAATGGATGACTAGAAAAATTTAAGAAAAGACATGGAAAAATATGTCTGAAGGGATTTTTAATGCATTGCAAAGATTTGAGGTGCATAAAAAACAAAGCATTTTTACAAAGAAACTCAAACAAAATAAACAGGTTTTATGAGTAATTAAATTTAAGGATGGATGTGTAAGATAATGTTTAAAACTACTTGTATGCTTTAAATTAGAAAATGTTCTTAAAATTCATTAATTTTAATATAAAATTATTTTCTTTATGTTGAAAAAACAGTATATTCCTAAACATTCTTATTGCTTGCTTTCCTTGCAGTTTTTCTTTATTTTTTTGATGGCTAAAATATATAAAATAAATAGATAACTTACAAAAAGGTGCAAATAATTACTTTTTTTAAAATATAGTGTTTATGAAAGTAAAATTTGTTTTATGTGGTTTATAAAGTATAAAAAGATAAAACTCTATATACTGAACTTTCCATATAACAAACTTTTTTTTCGGGATTTAGCGACTTTGTTAAACAGAGGTTCGTCTGTAATTAATTTTTCTTTTTTTAAGTCATTCTATTGTGATAGAAATTAAATTCTAAAAGAATGCACATAAATGATTTTACATAAATTTCTAAATAGAAAGATATTTCATATGAGCATATTTAACAAATGTATATCATATTATTTGTTGTGTGGGTATATGTTCGAAATTAAAATTATTACTTCCTATTACAGTAAATTTGAACATTAAATTAATAATTTCTGTTAAACTTCCAACTAATTACACTTTGGTAACATTTGGAAAGAAAGGTTCTTGAAAATATATAATTAAAAAATTTAGTTTAGTATTCTCACTTGACATTTAATGAGAAGCCTCCATCTAAAACTTATAAATATTAAGCATTTGTTTACAATACAGAGATTTACTAATGAAATTAATACTTTTCCAAAATTAAATGGTATAAAATTACAGTCAACTCTCAATAATTCAAACCTTCGATAATACGAACCTCTCGATAATTTGAAGTATATGTTCATCCCTAGAAAAACTCGATATTTCAAAGTAAAATCTGTGGCTGGCGAGACTACAATACACAATAATACGAAGTTATCTTATAAAACTCTCGACAATTCGAACACTCACTATCATGCACAGTCCTGTACATGATAGTACATGATCCTGTACCTGTTTTATTGTCTATGCTTGTCTCCCCTGTAACATAGCCCCTTTAATAACCATCTCTGCTCCCCCTTCTTAGTGTCATCAGGCAAAAATACACTTTTATTGCTTTCCATCTTCAAGTGGACAATAGACCAACTATACCTGTTGTCAGCCCTCTATGTCTTTCATTTAACACGTGGCCTTGCTACACATTCCACTATTGTGAAGAAGAGATGCGTATGATTGTGTATGAGAATGTATTCTTTTAATACAGGACTTTTAACTTTTGTATAATATTTATATTGTATAATATGAACTTTTTAAAAATTACTTTAAAATTTTATACATATGTACAAATGTTGCTTTATTACACATAGTTGCAAATTTAAATGTGTTAGGAAAAAATTCTCTTCAAGTATTTCGGAAGTTTTTTCTACCCTCTTGATTATTCGATGTTTTTCATTGGTCCCTCCAACTTCGAATTATCTAGAGTGGACTGTATATTCATTAGGATGATATATCAGAGACAATAACATATAAAATAAATTTTTTTCCAATGGTAATAATTTGTTAGGAACTTAAAGAGGAAAAAAATTTTAATAACTTTAAAATAAAAATTTTCTCACTTCCATTTAATACATATATGTTAAAATAAAAATATATCAAACTGTCCCATTTTAAAACATACAAAATTATTTGCTTTGCAGAGTTATGAATTAGAAATAATCCAGATATACATATGAAACATCACTAAGAATTTAGTCAAGAAAATGAAATGTGAATCAACAAAAAAGAATTAGTACAATATGAAAGGGGATTAACTGAATTTATCACAAAAGTAAACTTGAATGTTAAAAAAACATGTAGATCTTCCCATAATCCACTAAAATTTAAAATTTCAATAATGATGATCGTAATGTTTATAAAAATTACTCTTAAAATTCTAAATGTTGACAAAAATTAAAGTCTATTAAAATTACATCTTCTTGAATTATGAGTCCCACAAGTTATGATCAACTAAATTTAGAATATAAAATAGAAATAAATAAAAGTAGTAAATAAGCAAAGATAACTTATTGGTTGCACAACAAAAAACATTATGTATTTTTTACAATATGTACAATAATTTTACACACATAAATAAAATTTTTAAGCTTTGTGTAGCTTATCTTAATCAAAATAGTGTTCAAAGATATAATCTGACTTATAACTTGTTGGTCTTAATCAAAAGTCAAGAAGGCACTGTATTTAAAAATCAACTAAAATTATAACTTTAAGGCTTCCAATTTGAAAAGCATTAGAATACTAAAGACATAATAATTTTTATTTTAAATAAAAAAAAATCTTACTTTTTTCCCTCTTTCAGATTCTTGAGCAAAGGATATCAAACTACTAACAATGAAAGGAAGAAATTCTCCAATGATCTGAAAAATTATATACTTTTATTTACATGTATTGTCAAGAAGTCTTGTTATTAGATAGGCTCTTTATGTTATCACTCAAAACAAAAGAAAAAGATATACAATGTATGGATTTTGCATACTTTTTTACATATGTCCTAATATAACATATATTTAAAGAACTTTTTTTAAAAATTGATAATTAAAAAAAGTCAACTGCTTCGTTCATTAACTGCTTACATAAAAAAATTTCAAAGAAAGAAAAATATTTTAAAATTTTAGGAATTGTTTTATTTTAATTTACATATTTTATGAAAAAAATACTAGTTAAATCCATTGACTTGAAGTATATAAAACTAAAATATTAAAATCCCACTTCTTAACTAGCTTTGATAAAAATATTTCAATGAATTGCAATTATATATAATGACTTATTCTCTTAAAATCTTATTTAATGATACGGTTTAACCTTTTTGCAATGAGTGTGTCATATATGCATTGGCAGAAACATTGTTTCACAATTAAGTGTGTTGAATCAAGAGTCTATCAGAATAGCCATTTAAACTGGCGCTGGGGAAAAATGTACCATACATAAGTTCTCAGATGGAAAATTTAATTAATATTTTTTCGTGTCACTAGATATACTCCTATGTATATTGCAATGAAATATTTTGAGATTGGAGAATGTTGGCTTTTATTTCATTGTAGTATTTTTTTTATTTATGATACTTTGGTTTGGAATAGAAAGAGGAATCTTGTAGAGGAACGAGTAATGTATAAAAAATAGAGTTCACTGCTTAACTGCCTCAACTGATACAAACATGTACTCATGTTCTCAATGCTTTGGAATATTTTTGTTTTGGGCAATATGAGGATGGATGTGTTCTATGGATTTAATTATTCCTTTTAGAGTTTATGCTTAGCAAAATATTTTTCATTCTATAATCGCAAAAAAAAAATTAACAAAAGAAGATATAAGAATGATAAATGTGTCACTTTCCTACAGTGATAATACATCTACAGAATTGAAAGCTACACTCTATATCTCATGGGACCATCTCAATGGATGCATTTTGGATTATACAATTCAAGTTTTAAAATCAATTGATTTTATAGGAACATCAACTATTAATCTTAATTATTTTATTAATGTATTGTGTGTACTTGAATATTTTTCTTAAACATATTTGGTTAAAGTAAGTCAAAATTTTATTATGTAAAATTCATTATTTTATGAAATATTTAAGGAAAATACAATGATAGAATTATTTTTAAAAACTACTTGTCCTTTCATAATATACCAAAAGTTCAAACAACTGGATAACAAATTTAATTAATGCAAATTTTTTCAAAGTTAGACTTTGTAACATGAATTGCCTGTACCCACAAGACAGTGTATCCTGTAACTGCACTGTCTCAAGAACAAGGTTCACTGAGTGAGGCTATCACCACACACAAAATGTTTTAAAATTAGAAAAAACGCACATCAATACATAAATTTATTTTACAATGAAATAAAAAAATCTGTCTAAAGAGAAATGTTACATAAAATTAACAGTCACCACTAATTTTCACAGTATATAATAGCTATAAGTAAATAATAAATACATTACTTTTTTTTTAAATAAAATTTTGTAAGGAAAGGAAAACAAAATATATATTCAATTATAATAATAATGATTAATGAGAAATTATAAAGTATTTAATTGTATATATATATATATATAGTAAATTGCCCAATTTTCAAACTCTTAGAAAATAATGTCTATGTAAAGCCAAATATAAATTACTTTAAAATTTTAATGAATTTAGCAAAATCTAAGAACACATAGTTAAACTTCATAATTCTGTAGTCATGTTTTTGATGATAATAACCACAATAACAAGAAAAGCTAATGTCATAATAATGGAAAACCAAATTAATATTTCACTATTCATTAAAACTAAAATTTAAAATTAAAAAGAAAAACCAATTTGTAATTTGTGAAAATAAAAAATTTTCATACTTCTTTAAAATAAGAAACTGCATTAGAACATACTAATTGAAGAATATCACAACAATATATGACTATAGTTTCATCTTCTGTAGTATCAATCCTGAAAAAAAAAAAACCAAAACTTTGAAAATTAAAAAACTATTAATAGTAGCATATAAAAATTAGTTTTATTATCAATCAATCAATAAAAAATTGTTAATTATTTAGTTGATGAAATAAAATAATCAATTAAATATCAATTAATAGTAAATAAAAGATAAATTATATGAAATATATTAATTTCTGTAATATTCTTATGCATGGTTTGATATAGGATAAAATTGAAACTACTGTGATTAAAAAGTATTCAGAATGCTGTTATAAAACATAAGGTATGAATTTATAGGTCAAAATTTATTACATTCCCTTTAAAGTAATCTTTCCTACTTCAATACACTTTTCCGTCAAACTTTCTTTTAACCCTCAAAACATATTTAAAAGACATTTTTGTGAAACTCTTTCAAGGATTTGTATTGTATTTTCTTTTACTGTGCGCATGAATGGATTCAATACAGTATGTGACACCTCAAAAGAGAAGTTTCAACAGTGGAGATAAGAAAAAGTCACATGCTTAAATTAACATTAAATGCAGAGTTGTATTCATTCAATGTTTGATCAAAAATCACGAAACTCAAGTTGTGATAATATGATTCAAAACCCATGAGTTACCCAACATTTCAAATGTGTTTGAAACAGAAATTCCACAACAGAGAAAAAATGTAATGCATGTTCTTTGCTAAATTATATTTAATATTTAATGAAGCGAAAATTCTAAATTCTTTCATGAAAAACAAATTTATTTCCAGACAATTAAAATGAAATAAATTCCTGAGTGTTGTTACATTTTTGAATAAGTTGGGCATAAAAATAGTTGATGAAAATCTGCAGAGAATGTCTACTATGTATGTATTTTAAAGAAAACTTTCTGGCAAATAAAATAATTTGAAATAACATTTCTACACGAAATATGCTTTATAAAACATTTTAAAACACTAATAATGAATTTTTCTTTTAGACTTACTTAACACTTGTTAAGAAATTAATAATGGTGTAAGTTACTTCTTTTATAACAAAGCAGCTACAGTTAAGACCCGGTCCCAATTCAGAACACAAAAGTTCTAAGAATGTCTTATACATAAATAAAACATGTCTTCCTTCATGAGGTCTCAAAGCTTTAGATAATATAACACTTAAGGCCAAAAATATATTTTGAATGCAATCCTAAAAATAGAAAAACAAAGCAAGATAAAATATTTCTGAATAATAAAATAAATACAAAATATTATATGTAATAATAATTTAAACAATATAATGCTATCTTTGTTATTTTCAGTATATAATACAATATAAACAACTGTAATTCTCAAATTAGACAATAAAATTTATTTTTTAAAAATCTGGTACTTCATTTCTAGGATAAATTTACTTTAACATATCAAAAAAAATATATTATAGTTTTCATTAAAGAGAAAGTAATAAAACATACTCCTTTCTTATTGAGAAAGCTTATAAATGATCCTTTATATTCAAAACTTGACATAATAAAAGTGATGGTTGTAAGAAATTCTTTTGAAGTTATTGAATTAGCATTCTTAATCTGACATCTAGACCTGTCAAAAGAATAAAGACACGTTATTAATTTTGATGATAAATTAAAGTAATTGAAGAGCTAAAATTTTTTTAAATAAAACATCAATCGATTAGTCATTTATGTTAATTTAAAGTTTCATACCCAATAGATTTTTTTTTTAAATAGACATACAGCATTTAAAAAATATTAAAAAGGAATAGAGAGGGGGAGGGGGAAGGAACTATTTTCAACACCTTAAAAAACATCTAACTAAAATTTGGATATTCCTGCATAATAAAACAGAACAGCATGGGGGGGGGGGGAGTTATGAGATTTAAATGCTGTTTCTCAGCTAGTCAAATTTGTTTTTATATGTTTGAAATTCTACACATTAAGTTATGACTGTTAAGATAAACAGTCAGTTAAACAATTTTAACTTCAATAAATATACTTTAAATTTATCTTTATTCATCACAATCTGTATTAAGTAAAAGAAAATCATAGGACTAGATATTAACTCTTTATCTGGATGTTATACTTTTATTATATATTTTTCAAATTAAATATAAATTTTAATATAGCTAAAAAAAAAGAGAAATATCCAAGAAAATTATTTTTTCTGTCATTTTCAATAAAAGTAATGAAAAAATACTCCAAATAATTTATAGGATTAATTAGTTTTTAAAAAGGTACATACAAATGACAACTTTGATCATCTTTCAGCATCTTAAGTAGACAAATAATAAATTCATCTAATTTTGATAGAAATGCTGCCTCACTAATCTAAAAAAAAAATTAAAAAAAAAATGTTAAAAAGTTGTAATTATTTGAATAAATCATAATCATTTAAATAAAAGAGCTTGTGCTTGTGGCATAAACATAAATTTTGAAATATTATTAGATATGTGCATTACAGTAAAAGAATAGCAGCAATGTTCAACAAAACAGATTTGTAAAAAGCAAAAATATAGTTTTAAGTAAAATTCAAAATTTTATAAAAAATACTTCTGATTTGTATATTTTTTTCTCTCTACAGCAACTAGTATAAATAAAAATCACTGTAGCACAAAATAGAAAATTAGATTTAAAAACTGAATAAAGTACTCAGCACATTCACATTAGACCTATACAAATTAAATAAATTTTCAAATCAGTGAAATAAGTATTCCAAGAAATCTAAAAAAACAGTTGATAATGAAAATATTTTTTAAAATTTATCTAATATTTTGTTTGTACTTGAAATCCCATAAAGTATACCATATAAACCTCTTGATAAATCAATTTATTTTGTGCAGATTATTAGTCATATTTATTGCAATTATTGATTTTTACGTATACATAAAGTGTAAAGAGAAAAAAAAATAAAAAACATTAATGTTTCCTTATGTTACTAATAAAAATTCTGATTATAATGCAGAACAATGATGCATGATTTTGCAGTTGAATTTTTAAATAAAAATTCATTATTTTCAGCAATTGTTCACTAAACGTGAAAATTAATATTTTTTTCATTTCATATATAAATAGTAATTACTGATCTCTGAAAGTATAAAATTTAACATAACTTGTCTGTAAAAATTAGCAAATATGTAAAACAGTGATTCCCAAAGTGGTCTATATAGACCCCAGGGGTCTATGATGACCTACCTGCAAGGGGTCTATCCCAGTGAAAAAATAATAAGGTATAAATGGAGGTCTACGATAGTGGCTCTCATTAAACCAGATTGTGATTTTAACTTTAAAAGAAAATTTAAGCAAGTGGAAACCAGATTTTACCCATTTAATAGGTTTATTTACTAAATTTAATGAGGTTCATTAGTTGTTACAAGGTGACTGGATTAATGCTTTTAAAACAATTACCATTATATCAGCATTTTTTGTGAGAATTAAGCTAAAGGAGTATAATATTGTGGACATCGCGAATTTTCCCAGTTTCTCAATTAACTGCAGACATTCTGCCAAAAAAATGACTTTTTAACCTACGTTCAACATTTAAATGCCCTTTATTCAGATTTTGAAACTAGGTCTAAGAATGCTTTGGCTATGGTAATACCACAGTAGGTAATGAACTCATATGGTTAGATTGGGAAAAAATGTCATATTACAAGAGGAACTGATCGGAATAGGAACTAATGAAGATCTTAAAGTTTAGAAACGTGTGTCAGCCCTTTTGTCTCGGAAAAAAATACCTGATATTTATCCTGAATTATGGAATTATAAGTTTTTAGTAGCTTCTCTTGGTGAGAAGGAGTTTCAATGCAATTGCCAATCTCCAAAACAAAAAATAGATGGCAGGGGGGAGGGGAGGAAACTAATAAGAGTTTATAGAGTTAAACCTGACAAGATTGATACTAAATGTTGAAAATTTGTTATTCAAGCACCAAATTCATTCCTTCTGTTAAAAGTACTTGTTTATTGCGCGGTTATTTTATGTATTAAGAAAATTTTAATTTTAAAGTTAATTAACATTTGTTTCTTATGTTTTAGACACTATACTTCACTATAGTTAGAAATTTTAATCATTTAAAGTAAGTATCTCTATACCATCCGTCAAAAAGACATTTTAGCTGATAAACTTGCAAAATTTCAATATTAGGTAAACAGGGGTCTACCCCTAATCGAAAAACATGGTAAGGGGTCTATGAGACAAAAAAGTTTGGGAACCTCTGATGTAAATGATTATCAAAGACTATTAACTGTTTTAAGTATAAAAATAAATATATAAATAAACTTCTCATACATTACTTTATTGCTTTGCAGAATCAAAACAATTCAGTGAAAGATTTAAATATAAACCAATTAAATGAAAAAGAGAGATAGCAGAAACATTTGCAGAAATGCTAAACATGTTGGCATAAAAGAATAAAATCCTAAATAATATGATGGTACAAGTACAAAAAAAAAAACTATAAACAATTACTTCTGCTGGAATCATTGAGTCTAAAATTCCTTTAGCCTTATCAGAATCTATTTGATAGGTTTTTACAGCAAAACCAGAAATAATTTGAGCTTGTATGGTTGGCAAACAGCTATAAATTAGTTCTGAATTTGAAATTTGCAATTTTTCAGCAATTTTTGAAATGGATGGAAGTTCTTCCAGAAGAAAGAGAACTGGAATCAAATCTTTAAAGAATTCTCTAGATAATAAAGGAAAAAATTATACATTCTTATTAGTCAAAATAAAAATAACACCATAAAAATAAATGCTTTTAATAATTTATAGTTAAAAATAAAATTATTGAACAATTAAATTTAACAATTAATTACTGCAGTTATGTTAAATTTATTACAAAAACATTATAACTAAGAAATAAATTGGGAGTGCTTAATATTTTCATGATAATACTAAAAATAAAACAAACTTATATCTAAAGATAAAAATCAGGATAAAAGACATTTAATTGTTTCCACATTTTTACAAGTGCAATTAAGTTCAAAATCAATACAATCTAAATTTGCATTTTAGGTTTAGATTTTAAACAGAAATTCAATCTTAAAAAAGCAAATGCATTCAATTAATGTGCTACTTCCATATTAAATTCATCAAAATAAAAATAAAAATTTCCCAATACATACATAACATAAACACTTTAAAATTTTATGCTTCTGAAAACAGTTACTTAGAAGAATAAAAATATTACTCTAAATTAATGAATAATGAAAGTCATAGTAGGAAACTTTACTCACACTATAAAGGCATCTAATGATTCTGCATCTAATATCATAAATGGGAAGTCTTCTAAGCTGAATTTCATTTTCATCCATTCGTGAAAAATATAAGGAAAATGTAACTCAATGAAGTTCTTTGTACTTGAAAAGCCTAGATATGTAGAAAGTTGAGCAAAGACCTAAAATGAAACAAAATGATATCATAAAATTTCAATATCAACAATTTTAGAAATATTCCTTTTAAACAAATTATTTAACAATGTCCCCTAATAAAAAAAACTTTTAAATTATTATCTTCTTCAATATATAATTACCTTAGTAATGAATGACTGATCAATTTTCTTGGTTTGAACAATTTTACACATCATAAATAATACTTCACTTTGAAAGCAAGGGAATTGTAATATCACATGACTCATGAAATGAAAAAAAGTGCTCACTTTGTTCATGCACGTATCTAAATCTAAACATTCCTAAAGAAAAAAAGAAAATTAAAAGTTATTATATATATATATATATATACATACATACACACAACTAAGAAATAAAATCAGGAATACTTAATATTTTCATAATATGAAACAAAAGTAAACTCAAATCCAATAAAATATCTAATAGTAGAATAAAATTTAATTTGTCAGGTACACGCATATATATATAATGTTTTTATCTCTATACACATAGTATGATCCAAAAGTTTGGGGACAAGGTGTAGAAAACCTTACCGTGAATAGCTCACAGCATCGAAGTACATCCACCTTCAAATGTTCTCCTTGTGTGACAATACACTTCTGCCAGCGTTCGTAAACTTTTGGAAGCCCTTTTTTGCAACCTCCCATATAGCTTCCTGCGATGCCCCTTTAACCTTATCTGATGACACAAAACAGCATCTCTGTAAATGTTTTTTTATTGATGGGAACAGGTAAAAGTCATACGGAGTTAAGTCTGGTGAATGGGGGATATAGAAGCAGCACATTAGAGTGAATTTTGGTGAGAAACTATTTAACCGGGATCGATGTGCTGATGCATTGTCATACAAAAGATAAAAGTGCTATTGCGCCAGAACTGAGGCCATTTACGACAAATAGATTCCTTCAAACAACGTCTTCAAGAAGTGTGTACCTTCAGTGATTTGTGCAAGTGTTTGACCATGATCTTTTCCAACACATTCAGACACCAACACAACATTTTTGGTGCTCCGTGAAGTGGGTCGTCCAATGTGTTAATCATCTTTGATGGATTATTGGCCCTCTTTAAAATGCTGATGCCATTCATAAACCTTAGATCTCATAATGGTAGGTTGACCATACACCTTACTTAGCATTTCCAAAAAATCTCCATTGATGCTTTATCTAAGCATTGACAAAATTTAATGTTCAACGCTGTTCAAGAAAAACTGGCATGAACAAAACCAATCTGACCAGGTAAAAGATGGTTGGTAGAATCCATTTCAAGTGGTTTAATTGAAGGTACTTATTTTGTCGTCAGCAATGGCTGCAGTCCCCAAATTTTTCGATTGTACTATGTATATACATATAGAGAGCGGGGATTAAAATTAAATAAAGCAAAAAGAGACAACTCAAGGTAAAGAAAAAAGTCTTGCTTTTTTAAAGTTTATCCTCCATGATGCTGAATTTTAGATGACTAGTAGTGTATTTTATCTGGGCACAGCAGTAATATTTACCACTTAGTATTTGAAATTGATTAAAAAAATATGTTGAATTTTTATGATGCAAAAAATCAGCGTTATCAGTGTTTAGTAAAGATAAATTATGCATTACTGAAATGTTCCACACAAAAAAGGTATTGAAAAACACAAAAAGGTTTAATGGAAATAACTAATATATCAAAAAAACTATGCTTAATTATAAATATTTTGCTGTAACACATAAAGAAATAACAATATCTCTAATATTGAAAAAAAATTTGAGAAATAAAGAAAAAAACCCATTTTTTTAAAAAAAATATCTTGTAAACTTTTTGTAACTTACATCATTTTGCAGAAAATTAAAAATTTCTGCACAAGCATGATCAAATGTTGAATCTAAACGGTGAAATGAAATAACGCTATGGATATTGTTAGCAACAAAAAAGTGTACTGCCACAAAAGGACTATTTAAAAACTGAGCAAATGTGTACACAACAGCATTATCAAATACATCTGATTCTTCACAATTTGACTTTCCTTGCAATACTGGCCAAGAAATAGAAGGCTCCATCTAGAATAAATTACACAATAGAATTATTCATTTTGTAGTATTAACCTGTTGTATTAAATTTAAGCAAGTAAAAAAAATTAAACATGCTTTAAATATTTAAAATTTGAATGAGTTTTAATTTTTTTAAAGTTATTTTGTCCCTAAATTTATAACAAACAATTTATCATTCAATCTTATTAAAAACTAAATTATACAATTATGTACATAGTTTTGAATATCAAATTATTAAAATTAATTGTAGATACCTAAAATCGAATAAGACATTTTTATCTCTGAATATTCTGAAATTTTACGAGAAAAAAATGTCCTTCCATACATTCTTTTTTCTTTTATTTCAAAAATATATATTTCACTAACCAATAAAATGAATTTTACCTTTAATAAGACTAATATATTCTCTGCTAAAAGATACGAAGTCTGAGAAGATCCTTTTTAAGTTCCTTATTGCTGCAATAAATAAAAAATAGTATTACAGATTAGAATTATGGATAATTACAATTACTGTATTTCACATTCATAGCATGAAATTCATTTAGTTATTTATTTTACACAGGAAAAATATTCCGCTTTTAATACATGCTTTGTTATAAGTAATGTAGATTATTATTAATCATAATGTATAGTTAAAAATAGCTTAATGTTCATCATGTATAAAGAAAATTTAAAAAATTATGTAGAAATCACTAAAAATGAAACTACAAGAGATACTAAAAACCAATCCTTAATACTATAAAAGTATAAGCAAAATAAACTAAATAAGGCAAAATAAAAGTTTTTAAAATATTAACTGGATAAAAAGAAGTTTTTTAAAGACATTTTAAATCTGGCTTTATAAGAATTCAAAATATAAAAATTTTGCAACATTCAGTGTCTATTTTCATCACATGTATAAAACATTACAGTTAAGAATACACAATAGCACTTACCTTAGAACATGAATCAAATGTAACATATGAGATTTATTTTGCTCCATTTTCTTTGATGTGTTTTCTCCATTTTTAATATGTACAAATAACAAAGGAAAAAGCTTCAATACAGCTATGGATACATCTTGCATTACACTGTATTTATTTAAAAGTAGTCTGCAACAAAGCAAAAATTTAGCATGACCAATAGCAATAATTGGAAAGAAAGTTTATAATTTTTAAAAATATATTTACTTTATAGAATCAATAATTGCTTCAATGATAGTATCTTCCAAACATTTAGTCAAAAGAATACACTTCAATGAGGTTAAGATCTGCAATAAAAAATTAAATCGTGTAGGGAAAACATTTATTAAAAGTTTTATAAATGTTGTATTCAAAAAGGTATTCACAAAAAGTAAAACATATATAGTCACATAACCTACAAAAAATATTGTACAATTTAACAACTAAAAACTAAAAAAATATTTAAAATATTGTTTTTTTAAAATTCATTATTAAATTTAAAGTAAAAAAAGTTATGCAACAACATTTTTGCTATTAAAAATATAAATAAAACAAAATTTTACCAAACGAACATCCTCAAAACTATGAGTTTTTGTAGTTATAACAGACATCAGTTCTTTAACCATAATTTCCGGGAAAGAATTAGGTTTTTTACTCTGCAATTCAGAAGTGATGAAACTACAATATTCACCAAGAATTTCTAGACATTGGGACTGCTGTTGAAAGTCTGTAGAGATGTTTTCTACATCCACTGAAAACGCAGCTTCTAAAAGTCAATACAATAATTAACCAAAAGTTTTACAAAAGCAAAAACTGAATGCTAACATGCTTAAGATCATTTTTTTTTTGTATTTGATATTAATAGAAATACAAATACACAAATATAAAAATTAAATTATTAAATTTTATAACAAAAATTTAACAACTATTTCACATTTTATTTTATTTTTGTTATTGTTTAATACAAAATCTGATGAAGAAAGCATAATTAAAATTATTTAACTGAATTTAGATATTGTAATTCAAGTTTATATTTAATTTAAATTAATCAATCCTACTTTAAGAATGAAAATGCAGCGAGTGAAATGCGAACTAGACAGATTTTCAAAAGGTTATTTTCTTAATACCTTATTACACATATAAGGAAAAAAAATGCTTTAATATATTCAGACCATAAATAAAACATCAATTTTACAAAATAACAACATACTCATGAAATTTTAAAACTCTGAAATATTATGTAAATTATTAATTTTTCTAACTCTATAATTCTTATTCTAAAAATAATTACCATCAGCATCCATATTTGAGTTATCAAGGCATTCCATTTCTACATCTGAGTCTTCATCACTAAATGTGTATTTATTCTTTTTGTGAGAATGGCTCCAATTTAGACTTTGATCATGTACAGAAGCTGCAGAACTAGACAAAGATTTCTAGGACAATAAAAAGGAAGGGGGGGGGGGGTCAAAATTCATTACCAAACAAATGAAACAATGGAGAAATTTCTCAAAAACAAAACAATTTACAGCTTAAATAAATATAACATAACTTTAGAATAACAGTGAATAAAAATATAACAATATTTAACCTTATTTTCAAAAGTATATACGAAGCAAGTTAGGAAAAAGAACATGTATTTTGGGAAGATATGCTGCAATATGTTTTATTATGCAAACTATCAACAAAACAAAAAAATCAGAAATTTACATAAAAAAATGATTTTGAGGAAATTTGCTTTTGTGATTTTTATAAGTAGCATCAACTAGTCTTTATCATGTAGGGCCTTTTTATGATTGTTGAAAAAAGAAAAAAATCTCTTTAAATTCTTACTCAGTAAGATATATAGTACTTCAGTTTAATTAAACATCTTTAAAAATTCCTTAAACCAATATTAACTAACACAATTACTGAAAAATATAAATAAATATTTTTAAAAAATGAATTAGCTTTCTTGAATAATTTTCTTCTTCCTATTCTCTCTAGATACCTTTTATATTCTAACACTATCTAGAATGATTTCTTTACACATTAATACTGAAATGATTTGCATTCATGTTCCAATTCCAGACTTTGATATTATTTTTACTCTGGGGTAGGTATCCATGTCCGCCTAATGGGGAACCAAACCCCATTGTACAAATTATACAATGGTAAAATTATAGCTTTACCTACTTTAAATTTGTCAGACATATTGATTCCTGATTTTTGTACATGGTCTATCTGTTCTAATTTGTGCTTGGTTTGATCACAAACAATACAAACATGCTCCTTCGATTTTAAACTAATCTTTTCTTAAAAAATTTCTTGTCTTTTGTACATTTTCTTCATTAATTCTTTTTTTCGTAAAATTTATTTTTGGGGCTCCTCTTCAGTTTAATTCAACTTTTTATAACCTACTTTTATTAACTATACCTTTTGTATGAATGAATTCCTTACAGAGTCACAAAAACTTTTTTTATATTTAGAGATATACATTTGATTTCTTAGAGAAATTTCACATTTGGTTTCATTTAAGAAAACTATCAACAGATTTCAACCTTCTCATTTTCCTTGATTCTAAGTAACTTTTCTCTTTGTCTGATTTGAACATTTTTTTTTAGAAATATCATTATTTTTTCATACACACAACCTTCCATACACCAAATAAAAAAAATTTATTTTTAATTACAAAATACATTTTTGTGCCCTTTATTTTTATAGAGTTGGAACTTTTGTGCTAATTTTAACTGTTATATATTAATTAAAATTCTGCAAGCAAAGATAGTCAAATTAATTTTGTTATTCATTGAGTTTTGAGAAGATTGTATTTTTTGCATTTCATCTACTTGAATATATCAGTTTTAAAAACAGTAAACTACAAATTTACTATGGAGAAATGAAAAATAATCAACAGCAGAAGTACAGGAAACATAAAGTACTATGCTTGATATACTAAACTAGGCACACATTTACAATATCTAGCCTCTAGAGGTGAAAGGAACATTATACATTCAATATAATTTAAAATCTATTAATGGTTAACTCTTTTTTCCCCATTAAAAAAACGGATCAATATTGATAGTCTTAACAATCAAAAGAGATGGGTACTTTCAACTTTGGCACCATCCTTCAAAATATTTGTAAATTTTCTAAATAAAGCTTATTTTCTTTTAAAATGTTAATGCCTTCTTAAAACACTACATTATAATATAAACAACATTTTAATCCTTTTGAATATGATCCATAATTATAAACAATTCAATTTTCATTTTTAAAACTATATGTTTTAAATAATTGTAAGACATGCTTATGATTCATACAAATTTTTTTAGACTGAAAAACCTTTTCAATTTCTGATAAACTATAAAACGTTAAATATAATTTTCATTTGTGAAAATACAATATGAAAAACAAATTTATTTTTAAAAAAACATGATTAGAGTAATTTTATCCATTTACCTCCAGGTGAACTCATTTGGTCAAGTTAAAAAGTCAAAATCATTAATACCAGTTCAAATGATCCAAATATAATTTATAGAGATAATCAATATAAAGATGTCAGTTACATAAACTTAAGGTGATTTTTATGTTTTAAGTTTTTACCAAGTTCATAGTTTTATGTAATAATTGGAACTTAATTATTTTGTTCTATGATAACAGTCTTAAATGTACCGAAAAAATTTCAGCACTTTCTAATCAGTTATATCGTACACATTTTTAGGTCAAATTGGCTATCTTTTTCCAAGTGGCAGTTGATGAAAATGGTTATTTTCTATGTGTTAGTGATGATTACAAAAACAATTATTCTCAGGAAAGAAAAACAAATTAGAGATATTTGCCCACCATATAGTGCATTTAAATAAAATGCACTATATGGAATGGCAAGTGAAATAGAAATTTTTCACTTGTCTTAATTCATATTATAAGGGACAAATCAGAATTTAAAAGGCTATATACAATCAATTAGTCACCAAATTAAAAAAAAATTTAAAAATCCAACAATATGTTTTATAACAATTCTATTTTTAGTAATTTTTTTTCTTTTTCACTAGCATTGTACATTTCTAGCTAAAAAAAAAGGATTAATTCAATTACAAAAACATAAATAAAAATGTCATTGCAATAATGAGAAAAAATTTCACAAGAGAACAAAACTTATTTTTATCGAGCAATTTTTAACATTTTAAACAAAAGTTTTCATTGAAAAATAAAAAGTGACATTTTTTATGCTTCATATTTAAATAACTTACTACATTGTAAAAAATATTAAAATTTTTTAAAGTAAGAAGATCGATTTAAAAACTATTCATACCTTTACACTGAAGTTCTCAAGGCTGAAATTCAGCAAATCTTTCAAAATTTCAATAGGAATAGCATTTCCAATACAGGTGATGAAATGGCATGATTTGGGACTTGAAGCAGATTGTTGTATCATTTTAAATACATTTACCACATTATTTAAGAAGTCCTTTAAAAATAATACACTATTTTTTGACAGCTTTTCCTCTTCTTTTTGCATTTTTAACTCTACAGCAGAGTTAAGAAATTTCTGGAAAATATTAAACCTGTGCATCAACAATTTAGTCAAACATTTCTAAATATTATTTTCAAATGCTTAATACTATACATTTTCTATTACAACAATAAAAATTTCACAGTATTATTTTATTCACATATAAAAACTGAAATACTTTATAAATCTTAAAAATTAAAACATAATCATTTTTAAAAAATTTTAACTTTAAAAAAAATTTACAGTCGCAAGTTAAAATTTTAAGTATTATAAAGTAAAAGATTTCTATTAACCATTCAATAAATTAATGTTTATTAAACAAATTATTAAGAAGATTAATATCATTAATGAACAGAATTAATGTTACATGAAAGAATTGACAAATAAATAAATGCAGCTTACTTGACATATTTCAAAATTTCTGCATTTAACTTAACCTAGTCATAAGTTTTTTTAATCAATCTAATAATTTTATATAACAATACAAGCAATAGACTTTAAATAAAAATTTTAAACATTCATAAAATTAAATGCAAATATTCAAATATATGAATATGATGGCTCTAAAGATAAAAAAACTTAACTAAACTACAATGTTTCTACAATTAATGTAACTAATCTATACATACAGTAGTGAATTAACAGCATTCTCTCATTCAATTTATAACAAAATGATATATAATTATTCAATGTAAAATTAATTAAAACTGTATTTAAAAAAAATCATAAATTATAATGTATCAATGAAACTAAAATAAAAATTTGAGAACTGTTAATTAAATATACAGGTCCATAAGATAAAAATAATAAATAAATCAGATAAATCTTAAATGGATGAATATTTAGTAGTTCTGTTACATCAAATAAGAAAATGGATAAAATATTACATAACAGAATGATTTGCTTAAATGATATTTATTTTAATTCCCGACATCTTTTAACACAAAGTAAAAAACACTCAAAAATTAGATATTGCATTCCTATTGACTATTTCAGCAATAGGTAGATTAAACACTTAGCTATTAGTATGACACTTCTCCCACTTCGATTCTTCTGAATATTAAAATTAAGAACATAGTAAATGAACTGAAATTTATAGTAATTTAAGTAGGTAAGCCATTAACCCAGTTCTAAAAGCACTTGGATTGCATCATTTAAAATGTAAGAAATCTTAAACAAAAGATAGATTTACACTCACTTTCAGATATGAAATAAAATGATTTGTATCCAAATCTACATCTTTGATAGCTCCTTGCGAAAAAAAAACTTTAAGAGCTTCAACAAGAAGGGAAGCATGTTTTATGAAAACTGATGACATACACACCTGCAACAGATGCAAGAATAGTCACTTAAAATAAACTAATCTTAAATATAAAATATATAAATTCTTATACTAAATCCTAAGCAAAAACACGGCAACTAATGTATCTAACAAGTTTATTAATGAAATCTTTTCTTCTTTATCAATGGCTCGACAGCCCTGGGTCGGCCCTGGTCTTCTGCAGGCATCTCTACTTTTGGCAACTGTTTTCCAGTTTTTGACCTTTAAAATATTTAGGTCTTTATTGACACAGTCAATCCATCTTAACGGAGGTCTATTTCACATGGGCTTTGCCAGAAAGATTTTCTTGCAGCAACGATCTTCATTCATTCTAGCCAGATAACCAGACTATTTAAGTCTCTGTAATTTGACAAATTTTACAATATCAGGTTGTTTATAATTTGTAGAGTTCTAAGTCAGATCTTCTCCATGAGCCATTAACTTGGATCTCATCAAGAATGCAGCGTAAGATTTTTCTCTCGAAAATTCCCAAAGCTTCCTCATCATGTAAAGTCAATGGCCAAGTCTCTGATGCATAAGTCAGACCAGATCTTATAAGACTTTTGTAAAGAAGCAGTTTAGATCTTAATTTGAGAAAACTGGATTTTAAATAGCTCTTCAAGGCATAAAAACATCCATTTGCGGCAATGATTCTTTTATAAGTTTCTGGAGCCAGCTCATTTTTATTCTTTATCTTGGATGAAATCTTTTTGTTACATTCATTTTGTTATGTTAATGAAACCTTTATCATTATAAAATAAATAAAATATTAATTAAGTTTTACAAATCATTTCTTTTTTATTTTTAATATTTTGAAAACAAGACAGCATTAAAAGCAATTTACTGAAATTAATTAATATTAAAAAATTTGGGTACTGTTTTATTAGCTGATAAATCATTAAATGTTGCTACCAGATACAGATGAAATGTTATCAACTGCAACCATTTCCCCATATCATCCATGGTCTTTCTGACAGTATAATTCTGTAAAATTTGTGACACACAGCTTTTATTTATGCATATTTTTTGTTTCATTGCCCAAACTACTACTCCATAAAATTTACATTCAAGTAACCAAAAAGTACCAAAATGTTATCCATGTCTTTAACATATATGTTAGCTAATGAATGAAAATTAAACTTATTTAAAAAATACTTATTCCAAAACAATAAAATAATTGTTGCTGTAGAAAGTTTTATCACTGCAAAGTAAAAAAGGGTTCAACATAAAAAAATATTAGAAATATCTCTTAAAACAAATATTGAAAAAACAAAAAAATCACAAAAATCAGACTAGCTTTAATATCTTGAACAAGACTACAACGAAGGATATATATCAATATCCTTGTAACAATATAACTATAAAATTATAAAACTGTATTACATAACTATATAAAAAACTTCATTCATCTTCATTTATATATACTCATAGAAATGTTTGATAGTATAGACTGCAATATATATAAGCTTACTTTTAAAATAATTTCAATCTTTTCTTAAATAATTAAATGTGTTTTTAAAGTTGATTCGTTTTGAATAAGATGACAAAGAAATCTAAGTACTAAAAAATCTAATAAAACTGTCAACACATTTCAATTATATTTTTAAAGACCATAATGCTTATAATTAAGTTACTATAATTTTTAAAAATGAAAAAAGAAGCCAAGCAAAGGGAATAGCATATTTTACAAATTGATTACAATAAATAAACCTAAAAATTTTGTAGTTCTTGAATTGCAAATGCTTTCAATAATTTTCAAACTTTAAATATTTCTATCTCGTTCACAGTACTCTAATTTATAACTAACTAAAATTATGATAAAAGTATCTGTTTGAAAGTGTCAATATGCATTTTTTCTCTTTACAAGAAACTTAAAAATGAAATATATTCTAAATGAAAATATATTCACCATAATAGTATTGTGAAGAAATTAACATATTACAAATATGAGAATACTCTTTAAAAAAAAGTAGAATTAAGGAATGAACTTTCTTTTCCTAACACTTGAAAAACATTTTTCAGTGGAAGTGTTGCAAGAAAAATCCAAAAATTCAAATAATTTTAATATGAAAAATCAGGATACTGAAATGGTATTATTGAAATTTTGTCAGATCGAGAAAAATCAGAAGAAAAATTTTTTGCTATATCATATAAAACTAACAAAAACTAAAACAAGTCCTGCAATTATAAGACTTTTTTTATATATTCTAAATTATATATTTCATTATTTTTTCATATAATATATCTAGTATTTTCTATATATGAAAAATATACCATAATAAAATACCATTTCTGATAAAAAACGGAAACATTTTGGTATTATCCATGACTTTTACCAGTAAAAAGTACACAATATTTATATATCATAATATTTATAAATCAATGCTTACATAACTACACACAGCTGGAATGTAAATCAGATCTTGTTCTGTTAATTGGTTATGTAAAGTAACATTTTTCTTTTTATGGTAACAACTTAAAAAATCTTTCAACAGCTTTTTTTTATTAACACATTAAAGTAAAAAAGATTTCCAAAATAAACTTTTTTTTGCAGTAAATTTAAATTATCAAACTTTTTACCATTTAAAGAAAAACAAATTGAAATTTTCAGTCAATAACTCATTTTTTTTTCAAATTTTTTAATATTAAATTAGACATTTAATATACAGAAAATAAGCTTTATTTAAATGATAACTCAAAAATAGTCTGTGTATTATACATACATATAGTTCAGAAACACTTTATCTTAGTGGTTCTTAGATTTAACATAAGAAGCAAATTTAAAAGAAAATATTCATTTGAGAGGAAAATTATCTCTACGATTTTCTTGCATTGCCCTTCCTGTTTTAAAATGCTTATTTTCCAAATCATTTATTATAATCATTTTCAAGAAAGTTTTACCTGACTGTTGATGGTTTGCTGTTCAAAAATACTACTTGATACTCCAATAAAAAAATTTAGAATCTTCTCCCAAACAGGATCACAAAGTACACCAGTAGATATTTTACAAGAATTATCCTTTTCATGGATCTTATTCAAATGTGACATAGTTGAGTCGAATGTAATCTCTAATAATTCTCCCTCCAAATCAGCTATCCATTTTACTTTTTCTATAATACAATAATAAAAAAGTTATTAATTAAATACAAACTATTAATAAATAAAATATTTTATAGACATTTATACATTATATTATATGAATAATTGTAAACATATGTTAAAAGCTGCAAAGTTTATAATTTTTAAAAAAATTGAAAATGGGAATTTAATGTTAACTTTTTTGTTGAACATTTTGAAATTAGTAGAATTTTACTAACGAAATTATACACAATATAGTTAACAAATCTAAAGATGTAGGAGGAAAGTTAATGTCATAATACAAAAATAACATCAAACATAAAAGTAGGCAAAAAAAAAAGGGGGGGGGATAAAGAACTTTAAAAAAGTTCACACACAATGTGTTCCAAATTTTAATAAATAATCCAATCAAATCTAGAAATTTTAAAACACACTTGGAAGCACAAAAGCATTAGTTTCAAAATACAATGTATCCACAATATTTTTTAAGAAAACAACCAAAATATGAGAGTGATATAATACAAAATTACAATTACAAACCTATATCATTTGACATGAATTCTCTTTGACTTTGAAATTCAACATTTTTCATGCTAAGTAATATCAGAACATGTGCAAACTCTTCTACTGTTGCACAATCAGTATCAGTTGAAAGGACTTGAAACGGAGAATTATCATCAGATTTTCTAGAAAATAGCCAATCAAGAACCTGATTTTCAAAAGTCATTGCAGTACATGAAGAAGAATTGTATAAATTGCTTTGATGGTAAGAACTGATTGAAGAAAATGAATATTTTTCAAGAAATATTCTCAATGTCCTGAGAGATGCATCTGTAACTTTATTATTAGAACCTACAAAAATTAGAAAATTATCATTTCAGATGTATTTTAAAAATGAATACAATAAAAAAAGTATATAGAAAATTTCAGAAGCAAAATTAAATACAGTGTACATATTTGTGCATACATTCAGCGCTTTCTTTGCAAAGTACATAGTTGCATGAATATAAATGAATAAGTTATTTAATATATTCTATCGAAACCAAAAGTAGTAATATTACATTTTCAGTACATTTTCATAATATATATATATAGCTAGCTTTTTAAACTAAATACATTCTGCAACATATTTGACAGATTTAATATAATTTTTTGACAGGTACAATAGTTTAATTATATATATACACCCTACTCATTCATCGATATACAGTGATAGTCTGGTAGGGAATGTGGAGTGGCTGACAATCTCATGCATCTCCTTTTAGCTAACAAAATAACAGCCTAGCACAAATACTCCATTCTGATGCAGGTAAAAGGAATATCATTAACACAGTACCGAGGTGACATAACAAAGATGATAGGGTAATTTCAGAGAATCATCAATCAGAACACATCTTCATAGAATCTATAATTCTCAATATTTCTTATCAAAATGATCATATGTATTTATCAATAGCAATTTAATTATAAATGTTTCTCAACAACCCACCGAGAAATCACCATTGCATAAATTTTCAATACAGTTGAGAATAGGTTAATGAGTCACAGTTATTGTATTATATATATATATATATATATATATATTGTAATGATCACGATAAATCAAAAGAAACTTAAGTTTTACTAAGAGAAATTTCTCTTCAGATATTAACTTCTCAGTTTTCATAAGTCAATTTTTATAGCAAAAGAAATGAGTTTCATAGATAATTCTTTATTTTTATTTAAAAAAATATTTGTATGAAAAAAAAAGAACAAAAAACCCTCTTTTGTAAATGCTTTGATTATTAAATGAATGTAAGAGCAATTTTAAGTTTTGTATTGTAAACAAGTGTTCATTTTTAATTTCTTTTAAACATACTTGTTTTGTAAAAATCATTGAAGAGTTACTTTAATACACTATATTAAACAGTCCACTGTGTTTCAAATAATTTTTTTCCATAAATATTAATGTAATTTTTATAAGTAGTTTTTAAACAATCAAATCATGATTAATGATTTTTTTTTTTTTTTTTTGGTATTGTAACAGTTTTAAAACTAGCATTTCAGAAAAAAACTTAAATGTTTGCCCCCAACTCATAAAATTGTAAATCTCATTAAAATGTCTTTTTTCCCTATCACAAAGCCATATTTCTTAATTTTAATAACTTTGACTCCTATTTCTTCTTTCCTTTATTAATAATAATAATAAACTTACACAATATACCTTAAACTTTATGTAACTGAAAACTGCTTAATTTTGTCACAAAGCATATTTTTCTCTAAGAGAAATATGTATTACACAAATAAAATGTTAATAAATTAAAAATAATTGGTTTAATCACTATAGCAATACAAATGTCAAGACATTCTTGAATATTACTCATTGCATTTGCTGTAAAATACCAAGTTAAAACTATATACATAAGTTAAAGCATAATAATCTTAGTATTTTAGACATTTAATAAGTTGATTGGCAAATTCAGTGAATTTATTTATAAGACTATTTGTTACTTAAAAAAATAATTAGTAGAAAAGAAGTATCTTCATTCTTATTCACCTTGCATAAATAAATTCAAAAATTCTGCTTTAGGAATAATCAGTTTATGAAACAGTAAAGTTGAGAGTAACATATGTGCAGTTTCTTGGCACTGATTCATCAAAGCAACAGATCTAAAAAAGAATTTGAACACAAATTAAAAATGAAAGCTACTCAATATATCTATATTCAAATGTATTTACTATATATTGATTTTAAGTTATTGGTATTTAAGTCTTAGCATTAAGCTTCTGATTGTATTGAAAAACATTTTTTAGCCTTTTTCACTTGATTTAAAAAGGACAAGATTTGAATTCCTAAAACATTAATATATTTATCTTTTATGCCTTGTGGCATGCACCCTCCATCTAAGCCGATTTCTGCAAACTCATCCTAAGAAGATCAATTTAAAAAAACATGTCAGCCAAATGTCAAGTCTATTGATCTAATAGTTTAAAACTGAGAGTTCTTTTATCTATAATGCCCCCGTACCCAACACCCTTGAGAGTCGATTTCTACAAAGCCAATTTATATCGGATCTCTTCTCAAAAAAAGAATTATGTAACCCAAATTTCAAGTCTTTACAAGTAATAGTTCAAAAGCAGTAATTTTTATGTATAACGCCCCTACCCCTACTACTTCCCCTTGGAAGTCTCTACTCAACAAAAGAAAATGCCTTCCAAATTTCAAGTTTGTAGGTTTAATAGATTCAGAGATCTCATGATAAGTGAGTGAATGAACCAGGGAGTGAGTCATTTATTTCTTATATATAGAAACAGATAAAGATAGTTAAAACAACTATTAAATCAGTTTCTATTGCTAAAAAGGCAGTTTCTTCAAAATAAAGATAACATTTTTATTTTCGCACATGATCATTGCATTAGCACATCTTGAATATCATAAATCCAAAAAAACATTAAGTCTCTGATAGAGGTGAGGAAAGAAGACTGTAGAATTAGGGTTGTTTGATTTCTTTATTAATATTGTACACAGAAACTACACTAGGACTACTGGCAATGGACCTCGTAATTTTGATCCTTGGTCAAATGATGATGATAACACCTAAGCTGGTACCTCACTCTCCAAACATCTCCGCCATGCTAACATGAGGACTTTGGACCTCAAGATATTTCATGTCCATTAGCCCTTTTACATGAAAGGTATTTAATAGCATCAGAACTTGAACCTGTGACTCAACAGTGTCAGGCATGACCCCTTGGCCTCCACAGTCACCTTATAAAAATAGGGTTGTCAATAGCTGAGAACAATCATTTCATGAGATAGACATGGTCCATTACCTCAAATTATTACAAAATTCAATATCGGAGCATCAAACGGTGTCATTCAAAATATATAGACCTCTCTCTATATTGGCTTTTGGAGCTACCATTGGACTGTCAAGCACTGGAAGCAAGTCTGATCTGATGAGACACTTTTCTAATTGCAGCAGAATAACTATAGATATGTTGTATCAGAAATATTCTGGCTTCAACGAATCCTCCATTGGTGTATATCTAATATATAAAATTCTCCTGTCACAGTGTTTGTAACCAAACTCCTCCAAACCAGCTAGACCGATTCTTATGAAATTTTGTGCGTATATTCAGTAGGTCTGAGAATAGGACGTAAACTATTTTTCATTCCGATATTGCAATTAGTTAAAAAGATATTAAATAAAAACCTTAAAACGCGCAATTATTTTAACATTGTGTTGTTTATTTCGCTTGGTGTCGAAAATCAGTTTCGCATCAGATGTGACTTTTCTCTGTTCCACAGTCCAAATCACCCAACCCTTAAGATACACTAACAAAAGGGGTGCCTATAACAAATCAAAAATCACCAAATTTGGCGAGTGAAAAGTTTATTTTTTATTTTTTGTACATATTTTAAATTCAAAAATTCATATATTGCATCTGTTTATAAAACAAAAATATTTGCGAAAAACTTAATCCCTTTTACTTTGTTATCATTATTTCAAATAAATGGCACGAGATCAGTTATTGCCATTTTGCTCAAGATAGTTCTCATGTTCAGTTAATTAAGTGATCTCATATAAATCAATAGTTTTCAAAAAGTGTCCCGTGCTCCCGCCAACAACAACTATTGTATTACCTGTGTAAACCATTTTTGAATATTTTCAGACATTTATGAGTTCTTTATTAGTTTATTTATTATTAAACAACAGTTAATAAAACTGTAATACTCAGTGCGCACAAATTTTTCGGGAATCATTTTCAATTAAAAGATAAATATATACGTATTTTATAATTGGGAAAGGTATAGATAAAATAATAAAAGAACATATACATTATCAGTATACTGTTTTCTAGCATTAAGTACTTCAATTTGATCTATTTGTGTGTTTTGTACAGTGAACAATGCCAGCCAGACACAAAGGATCTGATTTGGGCAGTCGAACGACTAAATCTACAGCCATGCGAAATCGAAGAGTTCAAAGAACAGGCGAAGAAATCCAACAGGATAATGAAGATATGAGTGTGAACATGGCACAGTTGCGTGAATTGCAATCACAAGAGGCACGAGTTGAACTAAATCAACAAAGACGATTAGAACAAAGACAAGTGTGTCGATTCGTATTTGACACACGCAGAGCAAATCACCAACAACTTCATTGAGCATTTACATCCGATTCATTCCGTCATCTAGCATTCGAGTATGAGCCCGATGTTAAGTATTACACTCATTTGAATGTGGAAATTGGTGCTATGGACAAGGAATGTCCCCATTGTAATGCTTAAATTAAAAAAATAGCCAGCCGGGATGTGTTGCGTGTTAGGAAAAGTGCAACTACCAGAACTTGAAACACCACCTGAACCATTGTCATCTCAATCCACGTTCAACGTGTGCTAATGAGATCAACGCTTGCTTGAAATCATCACCAATGTGGCATAATGTTGGAAAAAGTACAGCTGAAAGTAAATATGCGCGTTCAAATGCTTCAAGATCCATCCGCTAAAACATTTTCAAAACAAATGTTAGATATCAGCGATGGAAAAGTAGCTGTACATGAAAACACTGGATGCATAAAATTGCTGACTGATTTCTGCACAATCATTTACTCGCAAAATGCTCTCATTGAGCAGATTTTTCTCGATATACACATACAATACTTGAATCATAAGTGGCTAGCAGAAGGAGCAATTTTGGCATAAAAAAATGTGGACGTCAACACTTTGAATTTCAAGATACAACAAATGATTCCAGGGGACTTGAAGTCATACAAATCTATCAATACAGTTTGCGATACTAACGAAGGTATAAATTATCCAGCAGAGTTTTTGAACTCACTGGCTTTGCCAGGCATGCCACCGTACCATTTACAACTGAAGGTTGGATCTCCGGTTATTTTGCTTCATAATTTGAACCCGCCACGGCCGTGCAATGGCACGCGATTAGTCATTAAAAAATTGATGAGAACATTGTCGAGGCAAGCATTTTGAATGGAAAGTTCCGAGGATAAGATGTATTATTATCACGAATCCCTATTATTCCCACAGATGTGCCAATTGAATTCAAACGGATTCCATTTTGAATTAGATTGACATTCACAATGACAATCAATAATTCTCAAGGCCAAACGATGTCTGTTTGTGGCTTAGATTTGGGCACACCGCGTTTTTCACATGGACAATTATACGCGTCATGTTCTAGCATAGGTAAACCATCCAGTTTGTTTGTATTGGCTAAAGATGGACTCACTAAAAATATCGTACACTCCATTGCACTAAGAGACTGATAAAGTTATTTTTTAACTGTCATAATTTGCGATAGAGATGTAATTTGAAATTTATTAGTTAAAATAATAAAAATACAAAGAATTCAAAAAATGAATATTTGGTGTTTTGTTACTTTTATAGACTGTCATCATTCACAGCGCTCCATTCCTCTTTCAGTCATATACCACATCCCCACATACTTACAATGAGTTAGTTAATTTTTATTTGACTACCAAAATATTCTCTAGAAATAATTTATATGGCAAAACAACATTTGTGTTGGGTCAGCTAGTATATACTAATATATATATATATATATATAATCTAAATCACAGCGATACTCAACCTGTGGTCCACCGGGCTTTTCTGAGTGGCCCCTTACCCTAAAAAATAATTCAATTATTTAAGAACAATGTATTAAAAATTTAGCAGGAAATCCTCACAATCAAGTAATCAAAGCGACCAATTTTGCTGTTGATGTCATAAGGATGCAAATTGCAAGATTTCTTTTCTATTTGAAACTGTAGCGGTTAGCAATAAAAAATAACAGTGAAATAGGGAATGAACTGGAATAGTGACCATTTTATGGGTAAAACTGATTTTTAATTATAAGCAAATAATACTGATTTCAATCAAAACTCCTCTTTGCTGCCATTTTGCATTTGATAAATTAATGTTTGAAATAAAAATAAGAGAGGCTTTGTCAAAAGAAAAAAAATCAAATTATCAAACAGCTTGGCAGTTTTGTTTAAAGGTTTTGTTTATATGGTCATGAAGGAAAGGCAACCGAAATTACCCCATAACTCAGTAAAAAATGCATAAAAACAAAGAACATTTTGATTGAGTTTGATAAAGATTAATACTGTACTAAAAGATAAAAATGAATTTTAATATTTTGATCAATTTTCCCCATTTTAAGTGTCCAATATTGCCTTGGTCCTATGGTGTTTTTTCCATTAATCTTCATGTTGCGGCCCCCATGAAATATCTGCCATATGTATGCGGCCCGATGGGAAAAAAGGTTGAGTACCCCTGATCTAAATCATTCAACAATATTGAATATATTTGTAATTCTGTACTTCAGCACATCCCCCATTGGTGTATCTATATAAACTATATATACACCAATTTTAATATCAACATATATATATATATATATATATATACATACAGTACAAAATATATCACCCTGCACTTCTACAGAACTGTAAACAGCTCTCTAAGAATCCTAAGGCAAATTTGTTCAGGCAGTGAGTAAGAGTTATATTAATGTTACACTATAAAACTGCATGGTGATTGCCGATTAACCCAGTAATTTTGAACCATGGTCAAATGACAAGGATGACACTTTTGAGTTTTAGCACCACCCTTTCCTAACTTCTACATCATACCAACAAGAGGGTATTTCAACCTCAACATATTTTACGTGCATCAACCCCCTCTACAAGGCAGGTTTTCAATGGCACTGGGCTCAAACTCATAACATGCCCAGCCACGAGTCCCTTGATCACTAGGCTACCACAGCCACATTTTTTACTGGATTCCTCCACACATCACAGATTACAGCAAATTGTGCTACCTTACATTGAGAACAGTTCTATATACTTATAGGGGATGACATGATAAACACAAATATTTAATTTTTCACTGGTGCAAAATAATTAATATATCAAAGAATACACCATATGAGGAACACATTGTGCATTTTTAAACAAAAAGCAATGTATGAACCTTTACTTGCTTACAAGTAGATAATGAATAAAAAATAAATTTTGATAAGCATTATACAATCTGAGGAAGCATTCTTGGAACAGAGATCTTGTTTTATTTCTAGAAATTTTAACTTTTGGTTAATACAAAAAATATACACAATCAGAAATTTAAAAAATTTTAATCAAATAATTTTGTTTAGTAATTTAAAAAGTGTCATTGAATAAATTATAAAAAAACAAACTTATTTCAGAATTCTAAAATTAGCTTGAAAAATTATAAATTAATTTTTAAAATTATCAGCTTATTCTAAAAATTTTATTAATGATAAACTAATAAATAAAGTGTTATTTCCATCCAAATTATGAAGCATTTTTATTTATCAATAAGCTTTCTTTATAAAACTCTTTATATTTTATTCCATCAGCAAGCAAAAGAAAAAAAAAGCATCCATTATATCTAAAATACAGATATATTTCAAAAATATAAATGCATTTAAAAATGCATCTTAGAGACATCAAGACTTACTTCACAGCTAAATCCCATAAACGTTGCCAATGAAAACCAGCTTCAATGAAACATTCATTCGTACGAGTACCAAAAGATTGCACAAAAGATTGGAAACAAATCAATAACCAATTTTTTGTCTCAAATCTGGAGAAAAAAATTAAAGAAATTAATTTTTATTCTAAAATTAAATATTAATACTCAAATAGTAAAATTTATTTATATTTTTAAAAATGAGGAATACAAATATATGCAAACATTTCTATGAACTTCAATTATTACTCCAAGTATACAAATAATAAAAATGAATGTATTATTTATCAATCATATCTTACCAGAGAAATAGCTAGCAAGTTATTTTAAGAAGATCAGTTTTAAATAAATCAATAAATAACATTTAAAATAATTCATTATATGTACATAACTAACTACATAATCTTATTATAATTGCCTGTTAACTGTGCCTTTATTGAATTACATAATTTTGGTTAAAAAAAATTATCATAAAGCATATATACCAAAACTACAAAAAAACATAAATGTCTATCTGCATTATTATGAATAACTCAAGAAAAATTTTATAAAATAAACAAATTATCTGTTATTTGTTTTCACTAAAAATTAATTAGTTTAATTCAGATAAGAATCAATAGTCAAAGGAAATCAGTCCCTCCCCCTTTTTTTTCTGTTCACTTAGACATGTAATGATTCTCTCTGCACCTTTATCCCACTCCCTGTTTTTCAAAAAATGCTTTATTTTTTCAATGTGGAACCACCCTTTAAAACCAGGTAATTTTTTAAGACTTTAAATAAATTAATGATACTGAAGTCCAGCAATAATATTTCAAATGAAATATATAAATGGTTATAATTGTCATTTGGATATTAAAACAAATAATTAACATTAAAATTTACAAAATAATTCACTGTCTGTTAGCTGTAAACTGACAATCCAAAATAAAATTTTCAGCAAACAAAATTTAATCATTTCAAAACATGTTTAAAACTATTTATAACTTTAATATCTGAGTTTCTTTTTAAAAAAACAAAACAATTGTATTATATTTAACAGTTTCTTAAGGTTAATTACTATAACTTGAAATGTCTTTACAAATATATTTACCATAAAATCCAGCGTATAATGTGCACCGGTGAAAAATGCACACCAGTGTATAACGTGCACCTGTAATTTCAAGCTGAATTTTTTAATTTTTAGGTATATTTGCCGTATAACACGCACCACTTTTTTTTATGAAGAAATCTGAAATATTAATATATATTGCTCTTATGTTTTGAAGTCATTTATTTCAGGTATTACCCCATATTTTTGAAAAAATAGTATACTTCTAGAGAACTACAACTCTTTTAGTACATAAGGCAAGTTATTAATTTGAATAAACGGTATTTCTATTCAAATAGAAGCAAATTTCTTTTTATGCTGATATCATTTGTTATTTTTTAAAGCTATAATTTTTATACCCGGCATATAACGCACACCCATAAGTTTCGATCTTATTTTTTGTGTTAAAAGTGCACGCTATACGCCGGATTTTACGGTAGTTTAATTTTTTGTCTAATTTATATTTTTATATTTATGAATACATTTTTAAAATTCTGCCAATTTAATTAGACACTATTAACCATGAAGTTATTTGATTATGCATTTGTTTTTCCAAAGAACATTTTTAATTGTCAAAAAGGGTTTCAGTGTTTAATACTGCAAAACTACTCCAAGATGTTCAGCCACAATAAATTTATTTATATTAATTGAATTTAAAACTTTAAAAATTCTAAAATTGACATCTCCACCAATTTCAACACAATTGGATTTAAAAATGCTTATTTTTATACATTTGACATAAATACTTTGCACTACGTTTTAAATACATTAAGTGTGACCTTTTTCATTATGATGGACCCTTTTTTATTATTAAATACAATTATGTTATCACAATTTCTTCAAAATCAAGAATATATATATGTTGTTGTTGCTTATGCCACCTGATTGATAGTAACATCAGATCAAGGTCCACGAAATTCATCGCGGCTAAGGGCTAGAATTTTACGCCTGTCGTTAGCCTAAGCTTCGAGTCCCATGAAGGTGACAGTACGGTTTTGCTCAGTACAACATGATAGATGGCGACACCACTCGGACCCACTGATTTAACGAGCATGTACTCCGTGTGTACTCGGAGGGTATTTGGTGGTATCGGGCATCGAACCCAGGCTTTCTGGTCAGGAGTCCAATGCTCTAACCACAAGGCTACCCACGGCCCAGAATATATATATATTTAGCTTTGGGCTGATTATTTTTCCTGAAATGTAGGAGGGATTTTCATGGAGTTAGGTATGTATGTACATATGTTTATATAATCTCCACTATAAAAAAACATGTAACAGTTGTACAGCCCACCAATGCAAGAAAGTCTAAAGAAGAGATAGATAAAAAAAGGGGTTAATATATGAAGTATTTTCTTCTCTTAGTTATACAGATTTTACAGCTGTATTTTATGCAGGGAACCTACACTTATTTTAAAAGAATAGAAGATCTAAGGAATAGGTAAAAACGTTTCATCTAAAAGAACCAAAATTCTCTCTCTATTTATAGGGTGTTTCAGGATTTCAGGTACCTCTGCATACACTAATTTATGTCATTATATTTAACCTTCAACTGTTATGCCAACAGCAAAAATGAAACATAAAAAATATTCATAAACATTTATTAGAATAATATTAATAAATAGAAAACATGAGCAAATATTTTTATTATTTGATATAACAAATATATCATGGATTTTAAAATAATGATATAAGCATAAACATCTTTTCAAGATACACAATCACTGTACAGTAGTATGAAAATCTACTTTACTTTCAGGCTATATCATATAGATAATTATTTTTTTAGTAATTTACATATTTTATATAAGAAATAGATGAAAAATGCTGATGAATAAAAAAATTATTATTTTAAGCTAAGCTCTATTGAAACTTGCAAATGTTTGAAATGAAATCCTATTTTGATCAGAAAATTCTTTAAATACATACTTACGGTTTGTGATTTATTTTTCAACCAGAAAGATGCAGTAAAAATATAGTAACATATTTTAAACACAAAAAGGATTTCTCTGTAATGTAAATTTAAGATGTTTCATACAACTAAGTTGGATTAATCTTGAAATTTTAAAGTCAAGGATACAAACTTAAAAACAATTTTTTGCTCACTTTAACATTTCTACATTAAAAAAAAAAACTTATCTAAGAACTACAAAAACTTATGCAAAGAATTACAATTGAATAACTTAAGACTTAAACAAATAATCAAACAAATTTTGTTAACTATACACATTTTTAGTCTTTTACTTTTAGAATATTTTTAACTTAGCAAAATTAAAAAATATATGATTTACTACATAAAATATCACAAAAATGTATTGATACCTAAATCATCATTAATGTTGATTTTCTTTTAAAAAAAAATATTACAATGCAGTGACTTGGAATGACACTGTGTTTATTTTTCGATACCGAAAATAATAAATGCAAGAAAAGCAAACCAAACGACTTACTGATTGCAGGATAAATTTATTTCAATTAATAGTTCTAATAAATTTTCAGCTTCTTCCAAAGTAATACTCTCAGGATACTTAATTATATATGCAGAAATTACTTGAAGCCTAAAGTCATAAATAAAAAATATATATAATTTAAAATATAATATAAAACACACATACATAATAAAAATATTTTAAATAATTCAAATAAGTTTCAAAATTTTTGAAGATAAGGAAGAAAAGATATACATTACAAGACACTGAAAATACAACACCAAGAAGTGGTCAGAAAACGAAGAAACTCAATAAACAAAGAGAGGTAGCAATGAACAATAAAAGATTATCTTGAAATAATTCTTGTAACATACAGAGAAAGAATACCTCCGCTCAATATTTTGTAGGATTGTCATAAACGGAAAAATACGAAGCGACAAGTCCAGGTATAGAGTCAATGATTATATAGATACCATCTTGAGGGATGGCTCTCCCTTCCCTGTCAGTCTTTAACCATTGTTCGTCTTCTGAACATGATGGTGGGTAGGCATGCTAGTAGTATCAAATCATATTACAGACATGTTAAACTGGTGAAAGATTAGGGAACAATGGTGGCCAGTAAGACTTCCATACTTCTTGCAGAATACTATGGCTTATGCATGCAGTGTGGCATTGGGCGTTATCCCACTGAAAAAGGGATTGGTCTAAGATAAAAAAATGTGGATGTCTTTTAAGATCATCCTCTATTTCTTGATCAGAACATCACAAAATTTGTTCAATAGAGTTCAGTAATAAACCCTAGTAATAATTCGATCCTTTTATAGGTAGTCTATTCAGATGAATCCATGATAATCTCAAAAACATACACCATAATCTTTCCTCCAAACATCTGCACCTTAGCTTTCTTGGGAGAGATAAATTACAGTGCTTCCACTCTCTTTAGTCTTTGAATCCTATAGATAGATATACAATTCCTCTATAGTTGCTAGGCGACCAAAAACTATTTTTACCTTGCTTCAAAAGACTCAACATGACAAACACACATGTTTGCTTCTGAGGAGACAGCAATCATGCTGTCTCCAAGTGCCTGAACCCAGCATGTTGACACATCTACATGTGCAAAGTTCATTAATAATTTTCAACACTCATTAATAATCATTTGGTTGGTTGCTCTTTGGTCTTAAAGATGGAAGTGCTCCACTTTCTTCACAGAGGTAGTATCCTCCATTATTGATGGTCTACCCCTTCTTGTATCATCTGTGAGGAACATATGACCAGTTTGAAATTTCTTTTTTTCACCTCACATCAATGTCACATGATGAGCCATCAATTCAACATGGATTTTCTGGGCACTGTAACATCTCAAATGAAAAAACCTTAATCACGCTTTGAGTCTCTATCTTCTCTGTATTGCAAATTATAGCTTTTTAAAACCAAACAATTCAACATTAATAGCTGTAATTTAAAATATTATGCACATAAGGATCAATTAATATACAAAACAAATTTTATTCAGATATCTCGGCTACTTCTTAGTAATAATTAAACTATTCCATAGAACACACTAAAGTACTATGAAATATCAAAAATATGGAACAATTGAGGAATGCAAGGAATAATCTATTTCAAAATATGATTTATTATTTGATCACGCACTATAATGCATTACTTGCGTATAAAAGTTACAAAAAATATTGATTCAGTATGCAATTATCAGCATTCAACATATTTAAAGCTGTAAGCATTTTGTTAAGAAAGAGTTTGATTTGCTTACCATGGAATGACTTTAGAAGAAGTCAATGAATCCATGAAAGTCCTAAAACAAACTTCAACTCGTCGCTTTTTATTTGGCTGGGTGCCATCATGAATTGATGGCAACTGTGTAATGTCTAAGATACCTACACCATCAATAAATACTTGAGCACTTATTTCAACAAATACAGAAACAAAAATTGGCTTGAGAATAGTTTCTTTGCTGCAAATACAGAAAAAAGAATAAAAACAAAATGGCATATAAACAGAAAAAAATAGCACCAATTAAAATGTATATTTAATATTTATGTGAAAGATAATATCATTTATAACTATACAGAAAAAATAAAAATAAGAAGGAATATACAAAGTGATACTGGAATATAATTATTGAATAATTCCCTCACAAAATGCTTTAAATCTTTTAGACAATCTTCTAAAATTTAAAGTTTTGTCTAAAATTATAAGTTCACCTATGTCACCCAGGGAAAGTTCAGCTTCACATAGTATGGTGGTAAGATAATAAAAAAAATGAACTTTAAAAAACAATTTTCTAATGCAAAGTTTAATAGCTCTTGTTTCTTTTTCTTTTCTTTTGTTTAGATGTTTTATACTTTTTCATTTTTTCATTTAATATTTTTACACTTTAATAACTTTTCATCAAAATTTCAATCTCTGTCTTATATATACTTCCAGTAAATTATACAGTGAATTCTACTATTGCATAAAACTTACTAGCCTTAATTAAGTTCAAATGTTTAAAGAAATTTACTTTAATCAGCAATAAATCAAATATTTTTTTAACAAATGCACATTAATTACATTGACATATTTTTAACCCAAAAAGTCAAATGCTATGTCAAAATATAACATGCTAAAAATAATTACACAAAAATTTAAAGCTTTTGTAATAATTACAATGTTTTCAATTTAAATTTTAAGAAAGCAACTATTAAGCAACATTGAATTTTGAAAGAAAATCAATCATGATACTTTTAAAAAGAACTACAATAAAAATAGCAAAATATGATTACTCTTTAAATGATTAATTTATGATATGTACAATACTTTAAAAACTAAATCATGTGTAAAATTTTAGCTACTTTTTGTGTGTATGTAGCCTGATAATAACAAATCTTTGAACCAGATAACACAGGAAATAGCATTTAAAAAAAGAACCTATAACCTCTCAATAATAAATGTTCAAATAAGAAGAAAAAAAATTAGTTACATTTTACATAGGACATGGATTTAATGTGCTTTATTACCAACTGCTAATTTATAACATTCAAACATTTAACAGAAAATCTAGATAAAATTAATAAATAATTTACCTAGATGAATATTTATTTTTTTCACATAATTCATCTATCTCTAGAACAAAAATTTTAAAAAGACTTAAAAGATGATTTTTCCATAAACTCCAGCTGTGTGCACGTGCTCCCTTTTCTTCACTCGCTGCACTTTTTGGATGATGCAGAGCTAATTGAAAACTTACAAATTCAAGCATCAGTTCCTATCACAAAAAAAAGAAGAAAAAGTGGCAGCAATTGTACAAATGTATTTCTATATTTAATTAAACTATTTTTTTTTATTTAAAGTTATAGTATCAAAATTACATAGTTATATACACATATTATTTTTGCAGATGCATTTTAAACCACAGAAAGGAATAATGACAATCTCATGATAACATTAATCTTGTAAAAAAGCATTATTTATTTTATTTTATTTTTAATAAAAATGATATAGAAGAATATTTTAAAGATAACTTTATGACTAATTTAATTAGATTATTTATTAGATTATTACTTAAATTACCCAATCAAAAGAAAACTAAGGGATTTTTAAAACTAATCTTAAAATTTTTTAATCACTTTACTTTCTAAAAGAACTTTCATCAGTTTTGTTTTGAAAACCAGCTTTACCATCCTTACTATCATAATAATTAATTTAATCTGAAAAAATTACAGTTATTTTAAAGCTAAGAGGATATAAAACTAAATTGTAAAATCATCTGAATATCATAAAAAATATTAAACAGGTTGAACTTACAGCGCATGTTTCAGAAGGTCGTGTTTTCCACAACTGCATCAATGCAAACATTATTGACTCACCAATCCGACAGAGACGAAGTCTGTAATCAGCTCCTAAAACTCGAGAAACAAGTAGCAATGCTTTCAAAAGATTTTCATGATGTGTGCTTACTTTCTCAGCCCTAAAAACATTCCATTGCTCAAATGTTAAGAACTTAAATAAACAAAAAATATCGATTAACCTTACTATTATAAGGTTAGAGCTATTAATAGAGTTTCAACTTACTTTATAGCATCAAATATATGTTCAAAAAATTCCAGAACTCTCGAAGAATCTAATGCTCCCATGTTTGACCTAACAGTCAGCAAATGTAATAATACTTGTGTCATAGAACTTCTGTCCCAGCCATGAGGTGGATTTTTGATGATCTTGCAATAAAACCAAATAGCAGCTAGGTATATATATACTAACATTAAAAACATGAAATTTGTTACTTCATAAAATAAGAAGTTATTTCATGAAACGACTGACCAAATTGATTAAGTAACATAGTAATTTTAATTATACATTGTAAAAATTTAAATACAACTATTACCTTGTACTATATTCTATAATTCTTTTCTGTTTTCAATAATCTAGTAAAATATACTTAATACATTGTTTTACTGTTTATCAATTAATCTATCCACAATATGAAATGTATTTATCAAGAGATTTATCATTAGGTTAATTTATAAGACAACAGATTTGTTTTTGTGTCAAATTGTTTATTTTTTACTTCAATGTAGTCTATCATTGGCTGATAAATAGAATACTTAATTATTTAATGCAATAACTATATGTAAAATATGGTATCATTAATCTATTATGCGATTTAGCTGATTTTATCAGTTATTTTATGAAATTAGGTTGTCTATGAAATAAATGATTATATGCTGTATAACAGTACCACACATGTATGTATAGAGAGCAAAGGTGTTGTCTCCTAAATATTACTATAAAACTCAAATAAAAAATGATACTAATGGTTTTTCTATAAATTTCATATAAAAAGCCTCAACTAAACATTTCAGAAAAGTAAATTTAAAAGTAAAATCACAGCTTTACAGGGAGTTAAGAAATGAAATTGTTTAAACAAATATCTTTTGTGTAAAGTTTTACAAAAGCTTCATACTAATTAATTTTATATGTTATTGTTGTTTCTAATACCTAGTTGAGCACTCTAAGACTAGACACACTCCATCAGTCTGTATGCTTCTAAAATGAAGGAGTTTCAACCTTGTCAAGGAGGTGCAAGCACTGTAAAATGTTTCCAGGTGAAGTACTTACAAGGGGCATTACACTTTGTACAGATCTAGAATCTTGGCCCTGTTCAAAGGATGGGTTGTAGACTGGCCAAGATCGGGGATGTACAGGTCTTTATCATGACTCAATTTCATAAGTCATATCATTCAGCTATTCTCGTCTTGGATTCCATTTTAATAATTAAAGTTCAATCTGATTTAATTGCCTGTTCATATATTTGTCACAGTTTATTCTAAATATTTTTACTAATTCTTACTATCATAAAACAGGATACTAATATAAGTAAGAATGTTATTTGTAGTGTGTGGAACAACTAGTCATTCATATTAAAATTAATACATCCTTAGTGCTGATATAAGAATAAAGGCATCATAAAATATGTAGGAAGCTAGACAAGTTGAAATGGATTTAAAATAATTAAACATCAATGTAGCTAAGAATTATATCAAAGTGCACTAATAATTTAATGCAAGATTGTAAGTTAGTATAAATAATAATAGATATTCATTTTTTTACAATAAGAGTTAACTATAAAAAAACAAGATTTTACAATAGGATTAATCATTTAAAAACCATGTTAAAATATGAGATTAATGCCATATATAGCACCCAAACTCTGCATGTCCTCATTGGGGTACATAAGAATTACCAAAATACCTGTAAGTTCATAGTTTACTAACAAAAATGCAAAAGGTGTGTCTAGCCAGAACGGAAAAACACAGTCACAACATAAAGCAGTATTTTCTGAAACGCAGCAGTTAGGACAGTCTGAAAGACAGTATTCTCTGCCAGTGTCTTAAGTTCCTTAATGTATGTACCATAGGTAGTAATGCAGCTGGCTGTGGCTCTCTGTCTCCTCTCGTCTGGGATAACTCTGGACATGATTCCTGGATGCAGCCAGAGAGTTCATTCTGGTACCTTCCATTCTGAAGCACACCTACCCTAGATAGTGGTCATGAATTGGGGCAGTTGGAGGTGTCACTATAGGACCCACCACCGCACACTCCCTGCAATTGGGTGACAGGAGCCAGGCAAGCGGTCTCCGTTGTTATGGCAGGCATGCATGAATGTGCATCATAGCCAAAGCTTAAAGAAGTTGTCATTTGTAGGGCGGCAGAGGGTTGCATCGTGAGGCTGGGTGATTTGTGTGTGTGGGGCGGCTGTTGATCATGTGGGTCTTGTTGGTGGTGCGTCTGGGTGTCATTCAGAGAATTTTTATCCAGGTGAAATAATCAAGCTGGCCAGGGGTGGTTGGTGTCTTGTAAGACCACCACCATGAAGTATGCTCGGCTGTGGAAGTGGTGTGGGGTTGGGTTCTCGAGCTTGGTGATGTCGAGACATGGTGATAGCCTGGAAGTGGACTTGTGGCTTGTGCTTTTGGTGGTTGGCTGCGTGGCTTGTGCATTCCATTCTGACACTGAAGCTTGCTTCCATTATGCAGGAGGCGACGCTTTAGACATGCTATGATATTTTGAAATGCTGCTGTTGGTGTGTCCAATGGTGTTTTCATATGCCGGCATAATGTGATTTTCATGGCTGCATGATGCATGGTCCACTTTGGAATTTTGATTCTTTGGGCATTTTTGTAACACTCCCGGCAAGGGATGGGTGTGCAGGCTTTTGGTACTATCTGTAGGGTTATGTATATTTGTGTTTTCTTTTTGTGCTGTGTTTTGTTGGCAGTTTTCTGTGCGTCTTTGCTTTTGTAGAGTAAGGTGCACTCAAATGGCCTGTAAAGAAAATACTAATAGTGTCTCATAATGCCAAAGTTCTGCAGATTCACCCCATTGATTACATGAAGTGCCTGGGCTGTACTATGATCAGGTTGAAATGTAATCACGACCATGCTGAAAAGCATATTGGACATCAGCTGTGAAATGTTGTAAATATTTAACAGAAACAGATATTCAGAAAGTGTCGACGCCCATCATACGAAGCAACTATTCGTGCCTGGAGATAGTGGTCACATGTCGTGCAGCCGGTATCCGCCAGTACAATGCGAAACCATGTTATCTTGATACATCGGTAGCGAGAACCTAACCCCACGTATTCGGCAATGTGGGCAAGTGAGACCTATGGGGTGGCATCGCGGGCAGTATTTGGCCTTGAGACGGTCTCTTTATTGCCTGGGCTGAAATTGCTCGTGGTAGTGACCGGGCTGGAATCAATAAACGTCTCACATGGCCTGATCAGCGAGCCTTCTCACATGGTCTGACAACTCAGCCGTCTTCACAATGACAGCACAAGCCATTATAGTGATGCAATGTCACATGCTCGCCATATGTGGAGGCTAGCTATGCCGACTTTCACTGAAACAAAGAAGTGTGATAGTCTATATGGTGCTAACTGCCTGACACAGTGATCGTCACAGAGGTAGGAGTGTGTTTCTAAAATGGAGAGCCTGGTGATCCTCTTTCGCATGCATCCGATAGAATCACATTCAGAGCGCGAATGTCTTGAGTGAAACCGTAATATTACTGAAGTACATACATTAAGGAGACTTGGTGAAGAACTGTCTGGCATTGTCATCGGGAGAAATAAAACTGTAAATGTTGAACATATTTTTCTTGCCCTGTTAATGACGTCCGCCTGCCACAATATTTTCATTGATATGAATCATACAGTGTGGTAATTTTATGCTTGTGAAAGTCTCTTAGTGCTATATACACACTTCTACTGATAATTTTTAAATGTGTAAAATCTTGTTTTATAATTATCTTATTAACAAAATCTTTATTATTTATGCTAACGTCTTGCGTTAAAATTGACCGAAGTATTTTGATATAATAATTTTAGTTGGCGATTGGATGTTAATTATTTTAAATCCTTTTCAAATTTGTTTAACTCTACGCATGACAGTGCCACTATTCTATATCGGCATATGATAATGACTATTTAATAATTGAATTGCACCTTTGTTCTTTATATGCGCACGCTCGCAAATGTATTTCAGTTTTGGTGGTAGTATTCTGTTTTTATGATAATGAGGTAATAAAGAGCTCTTTGATGAAACTGTGACAAATATGAACGAGCAATTAGCGATTGCGTTGATTTTAATTGTGGAAATGAAGACCAGCATTTAATGGCGTATGACTTGTAATTGAGTCATGATAAAGGACTTGCATCTCTAGACTGATCTACGCGAAATCTGTCTCTTTTGGTGGGGGCTAAGATTTAGGGTCTGTACTAATGTCTCCTCGGGCATCACCTGAGCATTTTGCAGTCTTAGGGCCTGACAGGAGTTTTCTTGGGGCACTCTTTCATTTGAAGCATGCGAACGATAGACATGTCTGAAATCTTGGAAATTATCGCTGAAACAAATAACATATAGTGGTGGTAATGAAACTTTGTAAGGCTTTACAAGATATTTGTTAAAACATTTTCGTTTTCTTAACTTCACTGTGAAGCTGTGATTTTACTTTTAAATTACTTTCTGAAATGTTCAATTGAGCTTTTATAATTTATGAAAACCATTAGTATCATTTTATTTGATTTTATAATTATTTTAGGGCGCAATCAATTCTTTTGCTCTCTCTATACTTAAATGTGAAACACTGATATGCGTACCATAATTAAATTTATTTCATGAACAACTAATTTCATAAAATATGACGAAAATCGGCTAAAATCGCATAAATAGATATACTATTTTACGTATAGACCGGCCCGCGTTAGCTCAGAAGGTATTCTATTAATCAGCCGATGATAGTACATTGAGAAGTAAAATGACAATTTGACACAAAGCTAATCTGTTATGTATAAATTAACCTGATAATGTGACCCATTTCATTTTGTGGATGAACAATTGATGAGCGGTAAAGCAAATGTATAATACTGTTTCTACTGAATATTGAAAATGAAAAGTGCAAACCTTTACCCAACAATTTGTCATTTAAATTTTACGATAACATATTAAGGTATGATACTTAATCAATTTGGTCAGTCATTCGTAATCACTTCTTATTTTGTAGGTAACAATTTCATGGGCTGGCTATATTAGTATATGTATACCTGGCTGCTATTTAATTTTATTGCAAGATATCCAAAGATGCCTCATATTTGGAAATTCTATGACACAAATACCATTGTTGTGACTATTAGTCAAACATGGAGCATTAGACTATACCAAATTCTGGGGCGACATATCCTTTAGTCTATAAAAACAAGTGATAACAACCTTTACAGTAAAGGTCGATATTTTGTTTCATTAGTTCTTGGCTGCTTTGGTATTGAGTATTTTTGAGGCTGGCTCTTTTCTTTAAGCGTACTACTTGTTTCTCGGTTTTGAGCTGATTGAACTTAAATATATCGGTCCGTCAATAATGTTGCATTGACTCGGTGTGGAAAACGACCTTCTGAAGCATCTTTGTGAGTTGACATATTTAATATTTTTATGACTCGAATGATTTTACGGTAATTTTATGTCTCTTGGCAATTTTCAGTTAAGTATTATGAATAATGAGATGAGTAAACTGATTTTCAAACAGGCTGATGAAATTCTTTTGAAGTGATTAAAATTTTAGATTAATTTTAAAAATCGCCAATTTTCTTTTGATTGGTAATTTAGTAATCTAATGAAATGTCGGCTTATTATAAACTT